>VSMD01128633.1:0-64975 GCA_008750895.1 Mirza zaza
GGGAGGCTGAGGCAGCAGGATTGCTTGAGCCCAGGAGTTTGAGGTTGCTGTGAGCTAGGCTGATGCCACGGCACTCACTCTAGCCTGGGCAATAAAGTGAGACTCTGTCTCAAAAAAGGCCAGGCGCGGTGGCTCAAGCCTGTAATCCTAGTTCTCTGGGAGGCCGAGGTGGGCGGATCATTTGAGCTCAGGAGTTCGAGACCAGCCTGAGCAAAAGCGAGACCCCATCTCTACTATAAATAGAAAGAAATTAATTGGCCAACTAATATATATATATAGAAAAAATTCGCCAGGCATGGTGGCACATGCCTGTAGTCCCAGCTACTTGGGAGGCTGAGGCAGCAGGATTGCTTGAGCCCAGGAGTTTGAGGTTGCTGTGAGCTAGGCTGATGCCACGGCACTCACTCTAGTCTGGGCAATAAAGTGAGACTCTGTCTCAAAAAAAAAAAAAAAAAAAAAAAAGACTATACTCTCAGAAAAAAAAAAGACTATACTCTCAGTTATAAGATAAACAAATTCTGGTGATCTCATATACAGCATGGCTAGGGATGGGTGTGTTAATAATTTGGTTGTGCTAATCATTCAATAATGTATACATACATCAAATCACATTGTACATCTGGAATATATAAACTTTTGTCAGTTAAATATTTTAAAGTAAATATAAGACTATACTCACATAGGTTTGGGGTTCAAATTTATACTGTGGAAACCTCCAAGCCAAGAAATTAACTAAACACAAACTCTGGAATGACAAAGCTTCATCCTAGACGTACAGGATTCCCATAGATAAAGATCTACTCAGTCAAAATGACAAAACATACAAGGAAACACGCCACCATGAGCAAGAGACAACAGAAATTAAATACAACAAGATCAGGTCCCAATTACTTCAGATAGCTGGACTATTAAAGACCCATTTATAATACATTGGTTGACAATGATTAAAGCCATCAATAAGTTAATAAATAAACATGAGAGAAGAACAATGACTCTTAAATAGGTACTTTTGGGAAAAGAAACAAAGGGTACATTTATTTTGGTAAGTGATTTGTCTCTTACCATTGTCAGCAGAACCAGATATTCAACACGAGACTGCACCTACGTGCTTCTGTATTACTTAGAAGCAGCAAAATTTCCCAGTGAGTCATTCAACATCACTGGTTCAGAAAAAAAAAAAAAAAATGATCTGTGCCTATAACGTGCCGCTCACTGCGACATCGTGCCCTGGGGATACAGCAGATTAAGGAGACAGACCCCCAGTGGGGCAGGGAGAATTTCAGGCCAGCAGACCTTGAGTAAGTTAATTACGAGTGCGATGGATGTAGCCAGGATGAAGGAAAGTAAAGGAAGACACTAAGGAAATGATGTTTCAATAGAGACTTGAAGAATAAGTAGAATTTTACCCTGGTGAAGAGGATGTAGAGAAAGCTGGCCAGGTACAGAAGAGAGCATGTTGGAAGACTCAGATTCAAGACAGGCTGGTGCATTTTAGCGTCTGAAAGAAGACCAATCAGGTGGAATGAAGAGAACCCATGGGGGCGTGGGATGTGCGTGTAGACTGTCACAAGGCTTCGTGGGCCAGATTCTGAAAATTCTTGTATGCTAAGCCAAGCAGTTTGGATTTAGAGCTATCCTGCAGGCATAGGGAAATTCGGTATAGGAGAGATCGTTGCACTATGTTTTGAAAAGATTAGTCAGATGGTTTAATATGAGCTAGACCTGTACACTCCTCAAGGTTGTTGTAACCAGGGCTTGAGCTGCAAAAGGAAGTTCCTACTGTGCAAGTTTTTTTGGGGAAAACACTTGCAACGATTTTGACAGAGCATCAATAGGTGGATGAAAGAATTAAGAGGAGGTGCGCATGGAACTAGATCCACCATGGGTTCCTAAACGGAAAAAAAAACAACCATAGCAATAATACACAGTGGCTCACAGCTGTAATCTCGGCACTTTGGGAGGCTGAACACAAGGATCGCTTGAGGCCAGGAGTTCAAGACCAGCCTGGGCAACACAGCAAGACCACATCTCTACAAAAAATAAAAATAAAAATAAAAAAATTAGCCGGGTATGGTGATGTGTGCTGTTGTCTCAGCTACTTGGGAGGCTGAGGCAGGAGGATCACTTAAGCCCAGGAGTTCGAGGATGCAGTGAGCTATGATCACACCACCGCACTCCAGCCTGGGTGACAGAGCAAGACCCTGTCTCTAAAAAAATTAAGATAAAGTAAAACAAAAAGAATAATTTGGAGAGCATGCTCCCATTTTTTTAAAAAAATGGAAACAAAACCTAAAATCATTCCTGTGTGTGTGTTATACAGAGTAAAAATATGTATATTAATATGAAAAAAGTCTGTAAGAGCTTCTAGTATCGTCTTCTCATTCTTCAGGTCCCTATGGTGGTGGGTGCAATATCAGTGGTCCTTCCTGCTTTCAGATTCATTGCTGATTGTCTACAATGATGGAAAAGGAGCAAAACCAAAAAGTACTCCCAGGTCATCATCATGATCCCCTCACTTGAAAGTGAGCTCCTTGGAAATAAACCACATGTTTCATTCATCTTTGCATTTCCTCAGTGCCCGACGCTAAATACTCACTAAAAGTTTATTGGGTGCGAGAACGAGAATGTGGGAATTTGGGAATGTCCGAAGGATTGTGGGGAAACTGGCAGGACGAGACTGCTTTTTGAGAAGTTCCGTAAATATTATTGAGCCTTTGTAGAGTGCCACCTAGGGTGAGGGGTGGTGGCTGTGGTTAACAGCCTAGAGACCTAACCGTCAACAAAGAAAGGAGTGAAGAGACAACAGTCAAGATCACCGGCTGTGGAATCAGGCAGACCAGGGTTTGAATTAAGACTATGCCATTTATTAGCTGTTTGACCAACTGTTACCGAATCAAACTGGGATCTGCTCGCCTGGTGTAGCAAAGCTAGACACTGAAGCTGAGAGTTGCAGTGGGAGAAGGAGGCATTTTTATTGCATGGCACCACCCAAAGAGAATTGGCAGCCAGTGCCTAAGACTCGAACTCCCCGATGGCTTACAAGCAAGTGTTTTTTGTTTTGTTTTGTTTTTCGAGACAGGGTCTCACTCTGTCAACCAGGCTAGAGTGCAGTGGTATCATCATAGCTCATTGCATCCTCAACCTTCGGGATCAAGCAATCCTTCTGCCTCAGCCTCCTGAGTAGCTGCTGGGACTACAGGCATGCAACGATGCCTGGCTGATTTTTCTATTTTTTGTAGAGATGGGTTCTTGCTGTTGCTCAGCCTGGTCTTGAATTCCTGGCTTCAAGTGATCCTCCTGCCTCAACCTCCCAAAGTACGAGGGTTACAGGCATGAGCCACTGCACTGGGCCAGGGATTTTTAAAGGAACTAAAAAGGACATTTCAGGAAAGCAGAAGTTGAAATCAATACATGGAGGTTAAACATTGGCCTGGCCCAAAAAAGGCAGGATATCCTGAAGCAGGGGCCTCTGGGTCACAGGCGGGTTAGGGAATTCTTGGATCAGTGGAAAGGGATGTTAAGTGTGACTCCCTCCAGGCTCCTCAGGAGAAATTTAGAACAAAGAACAGTGGTTAGAGTTTAATTCTCCCTTATCTGCTTTTCCATCTGTGGGGGTTTTTGAAAAACAACTCAAGAACATAAGTTAAGATGCCATCTTCTAGTTTCCATAGGGAACTGAAACACCTCGTGACTCTGGCTGGCTTGGGGGACCTTTGTCATTACTTTCTTCCTGCTCATCAGGTGGCCCTTTCGCTTTTCAAGTCTATCTGGGTGCCTGGAACTTATCCAGAAGGGTCTCAAGATTTTCCTTTATTTCCATGCTTGGGAGTCCCCGGTAGACCCCTAAGATGGGTCTCTGCTGTGTCTCACAAAAGAAAGTTGCTTAACCTCTCTGGGCTTCAGGTTCCTCATCTGCAAAATGAGGATTCTAATAACAGTACCTGCCTCTGAGTTATTGAGAGAAATAAATAAGATATTCATGTCTAGCATGTAGTGCAGTGCTTGGGACAGAGTAAGCTGTCAACACACGTGAAACGTGATTGTAGACAAAGGTAGGAATCAAGTTCAGCACATCTGGTTGGGGCTATCTCTCACCTGTCACTCTAGGAAATCTCTTTGGTAACTTCATTTGGCAAAATAATAGATCCCCAAGGAAGCCTTAAGTCCTCATTCCTGTAAATATGTTATCTTACATGGCACAAGGGACTTTGGGGCTGTGATTAAGTTAAGAATCTTGCGATGTGGGGAGAATCCTAGATTATCCTGGTGGGCCCATTGTCAGCACAAAGGTCCTTACAAGTAAAAGAGGGAGGCAGGAGATTCAGGGAAGGAGATGTGGTGATGGAAGGTGAGGTCAGAGCGATGCCATTGCCGGTCAGGGGACCACGAGCCAAGAAATGGTTCTAGCCAAGAAAAAGCCTCCAGAAGGTGGGAAAGGCAAAGACATGGTTTCTTCCCTGGAGCCTCCAGAAGGAACTCAGCCCCACCAACACCTTGACATTATCAGCCCAGTGAGATGACGTTGAACTTCTAACCTCCGGAACTGTAAGAGAACGAACTTGTGTTTTAAGCCAATATATTGTGCTAATTTGTTACAGCAGCGATAGGAAGCTCATACAGTCGTGATGCTGTGAAGATGCGCTGCCCAGATGCTATCGAAGGAAGGACTTGGTGTCCGGCTGCAAAGAATGTGATCAGGAGATGAGCTCCAATCTCAGCTCTTTTAGGGTTGGCCTTGGCTATCGAGAGCGGCCTCACCAAAGGGGCAGCTCGCACCCAGAGATCGAGGAGGGACGGGATGGAGGTATATGAACTTTGTACTTTGGCCCAACTCAGACACCTTTTACAGGCCATGATTATCACAAAGCTTCTATCTGTCTGGCGGAGCCTTTGCTGGGCTTGCATCTTAGTTGGACGTTTTCCTCTGCTCAGTGCTGCCTCCACCCTCTTCCTTCCACAGGTGTTGCTTTCTAGCTCTTGCAAAACCAACCTGCAACAGAAACCCATCTGAAAGGGAAAAACACTGCCTTCGAGACTGCAGACAGCTGTTTAACTGTCAGCATTGAAAAAAAAAACTTTTTAAAAACTTTAACATTTCATTAAAAATGAAGAAAGTAAGTATTTTACTCCTAATCCTTTTACCAGCACATTTTACCACTCTTCTATCCCTTTCTTAAAAATAAATAAAATAAAATAGAAATAAAGGTAAGACTCTGATTTAGAGTTAGGGATGCCAGATCCTGCCCATTTCTTAAAGCTTTGTCTGCAAACAGGGAAGCCAAGCCTAACTACATTTGCTAATTTTGTGCATGCAGGAAGCAATCCACTTCGTTTAGGTATTAGCCAAGATGAGCTAAGGATTAGAAACCGCATAGGGAAGTATGTGGGTGGTCTTCTCTCCTCAAAGAGAAAAGAGGGTGTACCATCCATTAATACTCAAGAATAGAGGGTGCACCATCTATTCATATCATCTGAAATGCGGTGAGCAAAGCAGAGTTTGTGTCCAAAAAGTGTATTTCAGAGGGACAGGTAGGCTTAATTCCACCTTCTTGGCCTTAGACAATACCAGTTAGTTGAGAGTACTGAGAATTTAATTTCTATATAAAGTGAAGGCTAGAGAAATCACCACTTCCTACAAAGGAAGAATTAAGAGTAGAGAACTGTGTTTCCGCATTGTAGTTTGGTGAAGCTCCAGGTATTTCCAATTTCAGAAATATTTGTGAAATTTTTAGAACACTATCTTAACAAAATTTGATTTAAGACATTTGAATTTTGTCTAATAAACTATTGTGGGATCTCCAATTAAAAATAGCAAATTGAGAGACACATTTATTTCCTCTTCCTCTCATAACCTGGCTGGAAAACAATAACAGGATGAAAACGTATTAATTCACAAGAACAAAGATAGTGGGAGGAGAAACAGTAGATAAGAGATTTCAACAAGTTTTGAGAGACAAAACATTGCTGGAGGGATTTTTAACTAAGCATGGCAGACAAAATACGCTACATTTATCTTTGCTTCTTCTAGAAATCCCACTAAAGCAATATGAAGCAATTAAAAAGGTATGTGATAGACACAGATGTGCCACACCTGAGGAGAGAGCAGTCACCAGCTTTCCAATCTGCAAATCTATACCCAGCCCAACTAGCACTAAAGAGTAAAATCAGAACAATGATATTTTCAGGCATTCAGACAGTTAAAAAACTTACCTCCCATGTATTATCTTTTAGTAAGCTTTTGAAAATGTGCTCCAACTAAATGAAAGAGTAAGATAAGAAATATCAAGACAAGACTATAGGAAGAAGACATTCAAAATGAGCAAGAGGCAAAGGGATTTGCAGGATAATGGCAAAAAGATGATCCAAAACAAACAGGCTCTAGAGAGTCCAGGTTGGAGCAAGAAAATGGAGGACTCTGGAAGGAGATCTCCAGTAAAAACACACCATCGATTCTTTGAATGTAGAGAAAATATTACCGATAGGCCTGTGGCAGAGATGTTGGAGCATTTGGAAAATTACTTAGAAACAATACTTAGAAAGCCAGACAAATAAAAAGGCAAGGCAATTATTAACTCTTGGAAAACCAAAGGGTTGTACAACAAAGGAGGAATAGTCACAGTGAACCTCCTTGGTTTGGTAGTAAACAATATTGATATGGTCATAGTATAAACATTTACCATTGATCTACTCTCAGATTGCCAGGAAAAGAAGTTGGTGAGATAGGAGAAGGGTAAGGAAGGATTAGTCTTAGTGTTGGAGAAATAAGTCAATAGACATTTAAAAACTGGATAAATCAGGAATTGCAGTGTAATTGATTTAGAAGTATGACAGTAAGTACCAGGGGAAAAGGTATAAGGTTTCAAGGTGGCTGCCACTGGGGAATAGGACACGAAGGATAGGCTGGGGAAAGGTAGGATTGATGGGTCTTTTAAATAGTGTGCCTTTCAACCATGTTATTTTGAATAAATCATTTACTATTCTGAACATAGTAATATATACTCTGATATTTGACTACAGGAAGGAGTTAGTAAATAATATTTTAAAGTTTAAAAAATTAAAACTTGCTTTATTTAGTACATGTTTACAAACAGAATCTTCTCATGGAAATCAAAGACTTGACAAAGTGTTCTCAGCACAGCAGTCAAGCACATGGGCTTTGGGCTCAGATGGTTTGTTTTGCAGCCTCAGCTCTGCTATCTGAACCCTGGTTTTTCTAGCCTGTAGAATGGGGATAACAATAGTCATACTGTGATAACAATGTCATAGGAATGTTTGGGGAATGAAGTAAGATAAAAATAACAACTACTACTGGTAAGGAACTTAAGCATTTTATACGTGTTATCTTATTGAATCTTCATAACATATCAATTTTGTGAAGAGCATGCTTGTCACAGTGTCTAATTGTTTGACAAAAATTAGCAGGTTTTTTGTTATTATTTTTATGGGAATGAAGCTGAATAGAAGAAACAAAATAAAAAAGAAGACAAGCTCAAATGACATTCTGCCTGTTTTGAGACCAGATTTCCAATATCATCTGTCCTCCTATTACACATAGTGTTGAATCTGAAATAAGAAGAAAAATGTCCCCAGGGCATCAAAGTTCTGTTCAAAAGTGACACTCTTTGGCTTGGTATCAAATTCTTTTTTTTCCCAATTGTGATAAAATACACTTGACATAAAATTAACCATTTTAACTATTTTTAAGTGTGCAGTTCAGTGGCATTAAGTACTTTCATAATGTCATGCAACATTTACCACCATCTTTTTCATCTTCCCAAGTTGAACTCTGCTAAACACTAACTTCCCTTTACTCTCCAGTCAGTCCCTGGGAACCACCATTCTACTTTCTATCTCTATGATTTGGACTCCTCTAGGTACCTCATATAAGCAGAATCATACAGTATTTGTGTGTGTGTGTGTGTGTGGCTTACTTCACTTAACATAATTCCCTCAAGGTTCTTCCATGTTGTAGCATGTTGTAAAATTTCCTACCTTTTTAAGGCTGAATAATATTTCATTGTATGTATATACCACATTTTGTTTATCCACTTATCCATCAATGGACATTTGAGTTGTTTCCAACTTTTGGCTATTGTTAATAATGCTTCTATAGACATTGGTGATGGGTGTACCAAAGTCTATTCGAGTCCTTGTTTTCAATTCTTTTGGGTACCCAGAGGTGAAATGGCTGAATCATATGATAATTCTGTGATTAATTTTGAAAGGAACCATGATACTGTTTCCCACAGTGGCTGTACCATTTTACATTCCCACCAGTAATGCACAAGGTTTCTCATTTCACTACATCTTTGTCAATACTTGTGATTTTGTACATACACTCTTATGTCCATATGGAAGAGATTCTGTTGCATAGATTTTTAGAAGTGGAATTGATGGGTCAAATGGTATATGTACCTTAAAAGTTGATACAGCTAACCAATTGCCCTCCAAAAAGGTTGTACCAATTTATACTCCCACCATTGGTATATGAGAGTGCTTATTTGCCATATCCTCACTCAGATAATATTGCACTTTTTAGTATTTGTTATACTGATGGACAAAAAACATCTCATTACTTTGATTCTTATTTTTCTGATTACTGCAGGAGTATCTCTTTGCATTTTTGTTGGCCACCCAAAAAAGCACAAATTGGGGTGGGGGGAAACCTATGATCTGTCTGGTTCAGCATTTTTCATCTTTTTTTTTTTTCAAAGAAAAGGAAAGTTCCAAATTTGCAGAATAAACTTGTAAAAGGACCTTCACATCGATTTGTCAGACTGGGGTATCAAAAGAGTTTTAGGATGCTTAGTTTCTGTACCTTTCAGAATGCAATCAAATTTGGGGTGATTTGAGGGCATGCAGGACTCTGTGGGCTTTTTTTTGTTCCCTTACCGCATGCATTTTGTTTTTCTTTTTGCCAAATCACAGGTGGAAGCTGGAAGCCGAGTCAACACTACGCCAGAAGGCGAGATGCAGAGAGCTGTGATGGGGTGCAAAGAAGGGGGCATTTCTGCCTTTACTGGACCAGACAGCCCACGTGGGAGCTGGAAGGCAGATGCCAGCTTCCTCTCGGACCGGGACACAGCGACACAGTGACACAGCGACACATGCGGGGAACCATCTGCATCAGGGTAGGAAGAATGACTTGAATATGTCCACACTGTGGTTTGCTTTTCCCTACAGCAGCTGCTTCTGTGTACCTCTGAAGAGCTCTGGTGGCAGCACGTGGAAAACACATGTCCAGGGTGTCAGCCATGGTGTCACAGTGGCACTTGGAGAAGGGGGTGACCACTTTGAACAATGCACATGTATTTACATGACAAACCAGTAAAACTCCAGCAGGTGCTCTTAATCAGATCGCTTCCTTAGAGACTGGAGCACACGATGGACTAGAGTCGTTCACACCAATGAAACAAACGTGGGGTGACTTTCAGAATTTTATGAGGTGCTTTAGATGCTGTTTTTGATAACGAAGCAACAGACTTCCCTCCAAAATGCAATCTGAAAATAGGTTATTTATTCATCTGTTTCTTTTATCTGTCAAGATGCCTGGTGGGCAGTTGAAGATGGAATGCATCTGTAAGGGTCTAGCTCAAGAACAGCAGAAGATACTTTTTAGTAGAAACTAAAAAGATTCTTAACTGACGTGTAGTTTGTTCTGTGACATCTGAGACAATGGTTTAAAGCAGGGGGCCTCAAACTTTTTAAACAGGGGGCCAGTTCACTGTCCCTCAGACCATTGGAGAGTGTGGCGCACGTTCCACACATGCGCACTGTGGGCCTGGGACCAGTCGGCTGCTAAGCAGGACAGGCAGCGGCAGCAAAAACACCCGGTGGGCTGGATAAATGTCCTCTGCGGCCACATGTGGCTGTAGTTTGAGGACGCATGGTTTAAAGGGAAGCTGTAAAGTGACAGTTTTCAACTTTGGCTGCGTATTAGCATCACCTGGGGAGCTTTGGCAACTCCTGCTGCCTGGGTCGCACCCAGACCAAATAAATTCAAATCTCTAGTGGGTGGGACCCAGGCATTGATATTTTCAAAAGTTTCCCAGGTCGTTCGCAAGGTGTACAGCCAAGATGATAAAACACTACTTTAAGAGGAAATTTCCTTACCCTTTGAAGGGTAAGGATTTCAAAAGCCATTTAACATTTTGCGGGGAATGGTAACCCACTGACATCTCATTTACAAAGGAGTGGAAATGGAAGTCGCCGTGTATTTTGTCTGCTTTCCATACTTTATTATTTACCTCTCTCTTAATTGTTTTGAGCAATTATTGGAAATCCTACACTTTAGTGCTCATAGGGAGCCAGGCAGCTGCAGCTGATGAGGGAGGGAGCGCAGGTGAGGGTGGGAGGGGGTCACTGGAGAGAACTGGGAAACTCCTATCCCCAAGGGAAGGAGCCACCACCCCCCCATGCTAGTGGGGGCGGGGAATGCAGCCCAAGTGGGGCCAGGTTTTTGGATTTTTCAAAATAAATTGGTGATGGGACTTTCTATGCGAAACATTTTGCAAATATTAGCACCAAATTCAAATCCTTTTAAAATTCCATGCAGCCAAATGAAACTCATCTCCAGGCTAAATCTGGCCCTGTGGGCTGCCTGTTAGTGCCTCTAGTTTATAAACCCTTTGGGAGGCCGGGATCACTCTTTTTAAATTATTTTTAATTTTTTTTATTGGGGTAAAATATACTTAACATGCAATTTACCATTGTAACCATTCTGAAGTGTTCCCATTCGGTGACATTAAGTGCATTGACAGTATTGTGCAACCATCAACCACTACGTAGTTCCAGAACTTTTTCATTGCCCCATACCCATTAGCAGTCACTCCCGACTCCTCCCTGCCCCAGCCCCTGGCAACCGCTCATCTGCCTTCTGTCTCTATGGGTTTGCCTGTTCTGAATATTTCATATAGAGAATCGTGCACTATGTGGTCTTCTGTGATGGGCTTCTTTCTTTCACTTAGCACAATTTGTTTCAAGGTTCATCTATATTGTAGCATGTGCCACTTCCGTTTTTTGGCTGAATAAGGTTCCGTTGTACAGATAGACCACTTTTTGTTTATCCATCCATTGATGGATTATCATTTCTGCCTTTGGAAATTGATTTATTTACACCTTTTGGCTATTGTGAAGCATGCTGCTATGAAAATTCACGTACATGTTTAGTTTGAAAGCAGAGATCATTCATATATAAAAATGTATGTTCCTGTAGCCCCTCCTCCAACTCCAAGCACGTTGCAGGTGCCAATGAGTTGGGGACTTAACCTACGGGGTGATGAAGTCGTCCCAGTTTGCCTTGGTTTTCTGTCCTAGTTTTAGCATTGAAGGTCCCACATCTTAGAAACCCCCTCAGTTCCAAATAAACCAGGATGATCGGTCACCCATCAGTGGCTTGCTTAAGCTAAGCAGTGGAAGATCCGAGTTCAGGTTTAAGGTCTGAGGTTGCCACCTATTCGCCAGCATAATCCTTCTCAAGGTAAAGCCTAATAGTTTTAGTATTTCAACTGTGACTTTGGAAATAACTGCGACAAGTCTCTATTTCTTGTGGGTGTCTGTGATCACCAATGATGTCAGGACTGTTTGCTTCTGCATGCAACAGTTCCTCTATGACAGCCTGGAGGGTCCCCGTTCCTTTTCTAATCTTAGCTTCAGGGTCATCTCCTCCAGGCCTTCCCAAACCCTCTCCCACTCCACCGTCTTTTATCCCCAGAGTGTGTTGTAATTACAGGTGTCCCCGTTTGACCATGACTTTCCCAAGGATGGTGGAATATTGCTGATGTTTCTATCTGCCCAACATCTATCTCCTCTTCTTTTGATAATAGCATCCTCCTTTTTGTGGGAGAGAGACCAGCTCTTCCCTGATCTCACACCACTTGACGTGGCTAGAGTTAATGCCACTCCTTAGGTGCCAGGGGGGCCCCACAAGCCAGGTGTGACCCATCCACACATTCCATCCCCTCGGCCAACTCGACTGGCTCACGAGTGTATAGGTGGCCCGACCCAGCTCACAGTTGATCCTGCAACTTACGCTGGAACAAATGGGAAAGAGGCTCTATTTCTTATAGAGTTGCTAAGCTCTCCATGGTCATCTTTGCCACATCCTGGGGAAAATCCACCTAAAAAATGAAGCCAACACAGAAGAAAGCAGGGCTGAGAGATGAGGAAAGAAAAGATGTATCAGGCCAGAGTAAGATTCACCCCTTTAACTGTTTGATTATGTGAATCACTTTTCTTTTTGCCTAAACTGGTTTGTGCTGGGGTTTTGTCTCTTGCAACTAAAAGAACACTGATGAATGCCCTGAAATTTATTAACTTTTAAATGCCACACATACAGCATCGTATCTGGTACATCATAGGTGCTCAAGAAATGGATGAGTCAATGCATGCTTTCAGAAGTGTGCCATTACCTTGTTTCCTTTAGTAATGCAATAATATCCATGCAAGAGGAGTCAGGAAGTGGGGACGTGGGGAAGCTAGAACCCTCATGCATTGCTGGTGTGAATGTAAAGTGGTGTATCTCCTGTGGAAAACAGTTCAGCAGTTCCTCAAAAACTTAAACATAAAATTACCAAATGATCCTGAAATTCTACTCCTGGATATATACCCCAAATAATTGAAAATAGGTGTTTAAACAAAAACTTGTGCACAAATGTTCATAGCAGCATGATTCACAGTAGCCAACATGTGGAAATCATCTAAATGCCCATCACCAGATGAATGGATAAACAAAATGTGGTCTGTCCACACACTAGAATATTATACTGCCATGAAAATGGATGAAGTACTGCTACATGGCACAACTTGAAGGAGTCCTGAGAACATTATGCTGAGTGAAACAAGCCAGGCACAAGCAGACAAATACTGTATGATACCGCTTACATGAAAAGCCCAGAATAGGCAAATGCATAGAGACAGAAAGCAGGTGAGTGGTTGCCACGGGCTAGAAGAGGGGATAAGGGGCGGGGTGACTACTTAATTGGTATGGGATTTTCTTTTAGGGTAATGAACTTGTTCTGAAACCAGATAGTGGTGATAGTTGTACAACATTGTGAATGTACTAAGTGTCATCAGTGGTACATTTTATATTTATTTTACCACAATAAGAACAAAAGAATTAGGAATTTCATCAGGGCTACTGCAGGTTGGGCTAACCCTACAGGTTGTTTCCTGCACAAGGTGCTCAGACGGGCAAGTCTGAAATCCAGACTGTGCTCTGCCCTCCAAGTTGATACCTCTGGTACTTTTGCAGAGTAGATGCCTTTTTCTGATTTATATGAAGACACCACTTAGGCTAATGCTGATCTTGAACTTCACAGACAAGTTGGCATAAGAAGTAAGTGGGTTTTGTTGATGGCATTACTTTACCGCAACTTTCAACAATATTCCTTTGCTGTGCATCTTTAAGTACTTGGAGAGTGCCATCGTACACACCCTCTCCCATCCTGAAAGTGCTATATCTGAAAAGTCAGAGTGCATGATTGAGTGCTTAATTTGTAAAGCCAGCATAAATCACTGGACTAAATTGTCCATTACTATAGGCTCAAATTATCTTACCATCAAGAGAGTGAGCTGGTTGCTTTGCTTGCATTGGAAATTAGGAGACAAATCAGTTTTTTGATGTTGGAAAAACCTTATAACCTTTATAAGGTTAAAGATAGAGACATTCTGCCTTCCTCATTGAAGGTATTTTATATATACATATTTGTTTTAAAGAAAGGGTCTTGCTATGTTATCCAGGCTAGAGTGAAGTGGCTATTCACAAGTGTGGTCACAGTGTACAACAGACTTGAACTCCTGGGCTCAAGTGATCCTCCCACCTTAGCCTCCCAAATAGAGGGTACCTTTAAAAAATCTTTTATGTTTTGGGGATCAGCGAGTTAGAACAAAACAATAATAATCCTCTCATAGCTATGGAAGATTTGGTTGTATCTTGGGGGCTGATGGTACTAAGATCTTTTCTTCCTGAAAAATCAGTAGAACAGAAGAGAAAAACAAAAAAGAAATGCACTGGGAAAGCAATATGGTGAGCCCTTCATGAACAAGTCAGTGTTAGTTTTGTTTAGTTTCAGGGGCATTAAAAGCCCCTCCTCCTCCTAATCTGCCATTTTTCAATTTGTGTCCTTTTGCAAAGTTATTGGGACCAGCTCCTTGCTCTTATAACAAACAGGACATGGAATGAGACTTTTCCTGTTGACCCAGAACTTCAGCTAAAGCTTCAAGGTAAGGGCAGTGGGTGACAATACTTCCTCCTTCTATTAAGAGGCTGCCAGACTGGTCCTTTGACCATCAATAAATATTCACCTTTAGCCTGTATAAGATAAGATCAAGATTTTATCCAGAGGTTTCTTTGACAGGCCTTTGTAGGGGGTTTTCTTCTTCTCTTCCCATCTCTTAACCAAGAGAGAGAGGTTCAAAGAACAGTCACTGCTGAGACTAGGAGCACCAGGGGGTACTGGCACCTCCCTGCTGGTTGAAGGTGCCTGGGGCCACCAGAGATGGCAGAGTGAGGAGAAAGAGTGGCAGGAGGAGTAGCCTGTGCTTACCTTTCTGCCGGGCAAAGGGGTGTCCTGTTTCCCATGGGCCAAGTGACTACCTCAAAGTATGCTTGGGCTTGAGCCATCCTTAAAGGACGAAGAGGGCAGCCTTCCAGCGAGGGGACCTCTGAAAGAGGATGTGGAGTACTTCCTGGGGGATAACTGGAAAAGGGGCCTGCAAGAGGTCACCCCATGTATGCACCACATCTCTCCAAGGTCCCTATGGGGTCTCCAAAGGTCCCCCAGTGAGTCCCATGTAAAGAAACCAGCATGTGAGTGCTTGGCAGGACACAGTGCGGTGACTCACACCTTGTACTCACCTGTTCTCAGCTGAGGGTCCGTTTTCCACTTATCCCTCGGCACTGGCGCTCCAGCCAGGTGAGCCAGAGAGCAGGAGGGGAAAGAACACGCTCGCCCCAGTCTCCTCTGCAGATGCCTGAGCCATCCGTGGGTCAGAATAGAAGGGGCAGGGAGCAAGGTATTCACGTGCAGGTGGGAAGGAAGTTTTGATTGGACTGGACTGGACTTCCAAGATCTGATGAGACTGTTCTTATAGGTGAAACTAACCAAAAAGCTACCAGATCTACCAGAACACTGCCTGGGGTAGAGGAAGGAGCTCTGACAGTGGATCTGAGTGTTGACAAACAGTGTAAGAAGGGAGAGAAAGCCAGTTCTTCATTCCCAACTCTCCTTCCCCCAATCAAGTTCAGCTCATTTGATAGCCCAGTAACAATAATTTATTTCATCTATCAATGAAGCCACTCAGAGACATGTGTCCTTCAGAGGTAGTAAGCAGTTTCTGGAATGAAATACAATGACAACAACAGCACCAATAACAAAATTCCCATCAGTGAGCTCCAGGTCTTTGAAATTGGTTAGTTTTTTTTTTTTATCAGTTTGAGGTGCAAAACAGTATACTAGGGCAGCAAATTTGAATGTCTACAGGGGCCAGGCAGGAAATCTAAATAATGAATGAAGAGGACCTAGTGGAACAGTAATGAACTGAACTAAACAGTGAGTACCCCATTTGAAGGGACAGCTGCCTTTCTTCCAACCAGTTGTAGCCAGATCTTCCCATTTTTCCAGAAAAACCAAAGATCTCCATTTTTTAAAAATAGATTCTCTTAATTTTGGAATTATTGAAAAGACTATTAGCGTTCTTTGTTGCAAATGACATAATCTAATCGGTAGTTTAAGCAGAAGTACTTTAACAGGGTGGTGACGTGTGTCCTCCTACCCCACCCCAATTCGTATGTTGAAGCCCTGAACCCCAATGTGGTTGTATCTGGAGACAGGATCTTTAGGAGGTAATTAAGGTTAGATGAAGTCCTAAGGGCAGGGCCCTCATTTACTAGGACTGTGGCCTTATAAGAAGAGGATGAAAGAGACAGAGAAAGAGAGACAGACAGACAGACAGACAGATGGCAAAAAGGTGGCTTCTGCAAGCCAGGAAGAGAGCCCCCACCAGAACCTGACTGCTGGTTCCCTGATCTCAGATCTCCAGAATTGTGACAAAATACATTTCTGTTGTTTAAGCCACCCAGTATTTTGTTATAGCAGCCTGAGCAGACCAAGACAAGTGGTGAAAAGTCTACAGAAGCTCTAGGAGGACAGGAGGAACAGGCTCAGGCTGTGCAGCCAGGAACTGCTCAAACCGATTGTGAGGCTATCCCTGTGAACACTCGCCATGCCCTCCCACAAGGACACCAAGCTTTCTCCGGGAGAGACACCTGGAAGCAGAGGCATTGGCTGCCAGGCTCACCATCATGCTCCTCCCTTTTCTTGCTCATTTCCCAGTAGAAATCTCATGCGATGTTCCAATGGCAGAGCCTACATCAAATGAGATTGGTTGCAAGGAAGGTTCTGGAACAGTGCTTTGTTTCTCTTATGGAGAGCTGGGACTCCTACTGTGGGGCATTTTCCAAACCTAGGGAGGATATGCATTTGTGTACTGCTTACAGCCCTGCCACTTGATGACCTCTGACCTATGGGCTACTTTCATTGTTTCAACTACCACGTCCTCTGAGAACAGGAGAAATGCTGGATTAAATCATCATCATCACCACCATCATCACCACATGCTAAAAGACGTTCAGAGAGCTGCTGAAGTAACCAGGACTGATGGGGCCAAGATTCTGGAGAGAGGGAGAGTGTGCTAAGGTGGGCTGACATTCCGTAGCCACTTTTCTCCCTGGTGGCATTTGCAGATTTGCACATAGGGAAACAGGCTGAGGATCTAGGCTAGTTTCTGAGTGGGGGGACAGAGAAACCAGCAAAATTTTTGGCAAGCTCACAGGGCTAGAAAGACAAAACTGGAGACTTGAGAGGCTAATATCCCAGGGTAAAGGGAGAGGCAGAAAGTGAGCCTCATAGATAGTGGTTTTACCCTCAAGAGATTTGGCAAATTCTGAAACAGTGCAGGGTAAGAGGCTAAGAAGCCAAGCAGAAAGTTCCTGAAAAACAGAGCAGTCTTGTCATGCTACAGTGATAAGGGTTAGAGCTCAGGACCAGGGAGAGGGGCCTTGGCGATCACCCAGAATTCTTAGTTGGAACTTTGGAAAGGCAAAGCCTTAAAGGTAGGGGCCTGAGTTAGATGGTGTCTTATCAAAACTCCATCCCAGCCTACACCCAGCTTGGCCCCCATGCCATCTGTCTTGAAGAGAAAAGGTGAGCCCTCTCCAGAGCTAGACAACATCACCTAGAAACTCTATATTTTTTTCATACATAATATCTGGCAGTCAATAAAAATTACAAGGCCTGCCAACAGACAGAACCAAATCGCTGAAAACAAAAAGAAACATAGTCAATAGAAAGAGACCAACAGGTGAACAAGGTTTTGGAGTTAGACAAAAGCTTTAAAATAACCATAATTAATATGTTCAAGAAAAACAAAAAGATGGAGAAAACAGATGAAAAGAGAGATAATTTTACCGGAGAATTAGAATCCATAAACTTCATACCCAAAAGATTGAGAGCATAGAGAACTCACCTGACTGAGAGATTTTTGATTCAGCCAACCTGGCTCTGTAGGAGATATAAAATACCATGGCCTACAGTCTTAAAACAAAATAGTTTGCTATCCAACTTGGCCTTCGCTGGCTGCCATTCTCTCTCAAGTGGCTTCCTTTAGGGGTGACATATTATACTGTGTGTTCTGAGTCGCACTCTGTTCCTTAAGCACTGTTCCTTACCATGGGGCTCTGTTCACCTGGAGAAAGAGGTGCCTTTTGCTAATTATTCTAAATACATCTTTGGGCAATGTGTGTTGGGAATGCCATTATTAATAGATAAAGTGGCCAGGGAGATGAGGCTTCTCTGAGATGCTATTTGGTACTGAGTTGGTACTGAGTGACAAGAAGGAGCCAAGCAGGACAGGATTAGAGTGAAGTGTGGTCTGGGCAGAGTGGACATAGAGCACAAGAATTTTATCAGGGGTTGGCAAACTTCTCTGTAAAGAGCCAAATAATAAATATTTTCAATGTTGTAAGCCATACAGTCTCATTTGCACCTGCTCAACTCTGCTGTTACAAGGCAAAAGTAACCATAGACAATAAATAAATGTGTGGTGGAGTTCCAATATAACTTTTTATTTATGGACACTGAGATGTGAATTTCATATAATTTTCACATGTCACAAAAGATTCTTTCGATTTTTGCCAACCATTTCAAAATGTAGACAACATTCTTCAGTGTGAGGCCAGAGTTTGCCGGTCGGTGAGGTAGGCGGGGAGCCGACCCAGCCGCACGGCCTCGGAGGACAAGGTAAGGATCAGGATAAAGCAAAGTCCCTTCCGGCTCCAGATGCGACGCCACCAAGGCAGGCCAGAGCACCAGGCGTGGGAGGCGGCTCCTTACGGCGCACGGCAGATCATCAGGTTTGTTTTATTTTCCCCCAGTAACGAGAAAGGGCAAACGAACAAAACGGCGCGCGTGCGCGCACACACACTCAGACACACACGCAGCCGAAGAGCGAGAGGACGTGCCCGGGTTCGCGCTGACGTCTCTCCAGCGCGCACGGAGGGTTCCAAACTTGTGCGCACACCTGCTCCCCGCCGGAGCGCACCTGCTGAGCAGTCCGCGGCCTCGTCTCGCGAGAGCGCTGCGGCAGTAGTGGCCCCCGCCCCCTCGCCACCGAGTCCCTCTCCCCGCCCCCTCGCCCAGCCTCCGCGCCCGGGCACCCCCACCCCCGCCCCCGGGAGCAGCCTGGGCCGGGCGCGCTGCCCCGCGCCCCCGCCCGCCCGCTCCGTCGCACGCACGCCCGGTAGTAATGTCCCTTTGCCACGCGAGCTCCGCAGCCCCTAGAAATCCCGCCCCCCGGCCCCGGCCCCGGCCCCGGCCCCGCCAGGTGCGCGAGCCCGCGCGCCGCTCCTGCGCCCCCCCCGCGGGTCCCCGGCGCGCCGGGGCCGGAGCCGGCCGGGCGGCTGCGCGCACGGCGCCTCTCCGCCAACCCGCTCCCCGCAGGTCCCTCGCTCGCTCTCCATCCCTCGCCGGCGCTCCCGCGCCCCCCCGCGCGGTGATTGACAGGCAAGATGTCGGTGCGGAGCGAGGCAGGAGCGACTGCCGCAGCCGTCACCCCCGGAGCCCGGCGGCGGCAGCAGCGCGGGGAGGAGACAGCCGCCAGCCGCAGTGGCCGCCGCAGCCGCGCGAGCAATGCGGACGGCGTCCTGAGGGCGCGCTAAGGCACCCCGAACCGAGGGCATGCCGCCCACCGCGACGGGAGGGGGGCAAGCCAGGTTTCTTCTGACATAAAAGCCAGCCAGCCAAAAATAATATAATCTTGTCCTTCAAGGAGCCGGTGTGTAAAGAGTGAGCGCTATTTTCCTTCTCCTCCTCCTCGCCCTCCTCCTCCTCCTCGCCCTCCTCCTCTCTCTCCTCCTCTTTCTCCTCCTCCTCCTCCCTAAGTGTACAGACAGCATCACATCACCTGGTTTGCTTCTGAGAAACAGCATCTCTCCTTTCCAGGGACCAGAGACTCAGAGACAGGAGACATTCGAATGGAGTCTGCTTGATACCCCAAAATAAAATAATAAATTCTGGCTCTCGTCCCCTCCTCCCACCCCACCCCCTCAGCCCTGTGTGAGATGTTGGATTTCTTCTTCATGAGACATTGTTGAGAAGTCGCAGTGGTTGGAGAGGCGTAGGGGGTAGACTGCCTCTACCCCCACCCCCCCTTTTTTCTCTCTGGGAGGAGGAGGAGGAGGAGGGGAAGGGGGTTGCAGAGCAAGCGATGGATGAGGAAAACATGACGAAAAGCGAGGAGCAGCAGCCTCTGAGTTTGCAAAAAGCCTTACAGCAGTGCGAGCTGGTCCAAAACATGATAGACCTGAGCATCTCCAACCTGGAAGGGCTTAGGACCAAATGTGCTACCTCCAACGACCTCACGCAAAAAGAAATCCGGACCCTGGAGGTAGGTGTTGCCTACGGGGCTGGGGGGGGGGGTTAAGCAATCCTCCTTTCCTTCTCCTTTTCCTCTCTCCATCCCCTGCCCCTGCGAATCTGTTTATTGGGAGTTGCGGGAAGGGGGGCGGGTGAGCAAGGTGGGCACGATTCGGGTTTTCTGCGATTTATCTCCTTGCAAAGCCTGCACTGGCTTGTCCCTTTCCTGTGCTGCTGTCGTCTACGCTTGGCTGGGTGGTGGTGGTAGTAGTAGTAGTAATTGTTATTCTTTCTTTATTATTATTGTTGCGGCTGTGACCCTTATCATTCGCTTCCTCTCGGAGGAGAGAGTTCTCTCTTTTTTTCCGCTTGTGGATTTGTTTATATGCCACGGGGGCTTGTGTGCTGGCTAATACATTAAGGCGCTGCAGAGAGCCCACGTGACCTTGCGCATTCTGCAGGTGGTCAAAAGGTGGTTTTTGCTGGCAGATTGGGGCTGTCTATAAATGTGGACCTCTTCTTCTCTCGGCCTCTTTCCCCATCCTCCTTTTGCTCCTTGGAGATATATATATATATATATATATACACACACACACACATATATAATTTTTTTTTTCTTCCTTGAGTTGATATACTTGTCAGGAGGCAAGGTGCGTGAAAAAAACAATCCCCATTGAATTACCCGTTTCCAATCAGATCGTTTTGATGCAGTGAGCTGTTGCAGGCCTAAAACGTATAAAAAGAGGAAAAAAAAATGCCTGGATCAGCACACAAATAGGTAGCGTGGGAGAATACTCTGGAGTCTCCGTGGGACCAGAGGGAAAAGGGTCGGGGGGAGGAGTTATCCTTGACAGGCTGCAACATTCTCTCGGGCAGAACTTGAGGGGGAGTTTGAAGCAGTTTTTTGAGGGGTGGGATGGGACGAGGGACTGATGCGAAGTTACTCAGAAAGAAAATGGCAGAAATGATTTCTTCCAAAGACCATTTGGTCAAAGGAGAAAGGTTTTAAGAGCCTTAGAAAAATGCCTGGTGTCCATGAAGTCGTTGGACATCCACATCGTTCCAAACGTCTGAAGGGTTCAGCCCCCTTCTCTCAAACCAGCCCAGCTGTACACATGGCTCGATTAAATTTGGGAACTCCCCTTAGCTGGCATTTGCCGAGGGCGGTGGCAGTGGAGCAGCGAGCAGAGGGGTTCCCCCTGTGGCGGGGTGGGTATGGCGGTGCTGAGATGTTTGCCCTATTGTTTCTGGCTCAGGAGTTTCCAAGGCCTGAACTTGTCAGTCCTTCCAGTCCCTGTAGCCCTCGCACCCCTGTTCTAGCCTGGACGAGCATGGCTCTCTGATTCACTTTCAGGTCTTTCTTTTCCTTCTGTGGTTTTAAATTTGGCCAGATGTCAACCAACGTGCAGGAGGTCATCCCTTTGAAAGAGGAGTGTGTGTGTGTGTGTGTGTGTGTGTGTGTTGAAAATGCTGCTTGCTGTCCCAGGGTCCATGTTTACGTGCACCTGTCATCTGGGAACATGATCCTCAGAAATGAAATAAGATCAATGTCAAGGGGTATTGGGGGATTGCGTTGGGAGGCACAAGTATTGGCTTTCTTGGACCTTGGGAGACCAGGTGAGGCTCGAACTCTGCTGCTGGAAGGAAAAATGGGGGATGCCCTGGCCCAGCCTTCTGTCTCGGTCTGAACGGTGCCCAAGAGCAGATTCATTTCAGAACTGCAGGCAGTAAATAAATAAATAACCCCCAAAGCCCACCTGAGGTCTTTTCTGTTCCTCTGAGCCAGGAGCCCCAAATGCCAGTTAGTATGTTACTGGGTGAGTCTCTCCCCAGTTTTCTTTTCCTCTTTTCGAACATGCCTCATCCTCTGATAACTCCCTGGGCAGGCTGATTGCCGCAGTGGGCACTACTTTTCTGCACAGTGGCTTTCTTTTTAAACTTAAGGGATGGAGGCATCGGCCCCATGGGGAGCGGGGACAGTTACAGTTATGGGGAATGCATCTGTTTTCAGTTCTCTGGTCCCAGAATGCCACAGAGCATGCCAAGCATTTTGGTCTATATTGCCTAGGGAATGGTCTTGAACAATTATTCCAATTTCGACTTCCCAGATGTCCAGGGCCAGGAAGGGCCACGGCACAGGGGCAGGTGACTCGGGGCCCAGCCAAGTCCAGCCAAATCTAGCGTTTGGATCCGCAGAGTTTTCTATGCCAACAGTTGTCAAATTTTGTGTACTAGAATCATACGAGGGTGCTTGTTAAAATGTAGGTTCTCAACCTCTAACCTCAGGGATTCTAATTCAGCTGGGGTTGGAGAGAGAGCCTAGGAATCTGTGTGTAATAAACAGTCCAAGGGGTTCTGACTCGTGTTTTCATTTTGACTCTTTGAGAGATACTAATCCATTAGGAGAAAGATGTCATATTTCAGCCATTTATTGGTGAAAACTCCCTGCTCACAAACACTAAAGCAGGGGTCCTCAAACTTTTTAAACAGGGGGCCAGTTCACTGTCCCTCAGACCGTTGGAGGGCCGTTGGAGAGTGCAGCGCACATTCCACGCATGCGTACTGTGGGCCCGGGACGAGTCGGCTGCTAAGCAGGACAGGCAGTGGTGACAAAAACACCCAGCAGGCCGATAAATGTCCCCTGCGGCCGCATGTGGCCTGCGGGCCATAGTTTGAGGACGCCTGCACTAAAGTAATAAATTGAATAGACTACCCGTGAATACCTTGATCATAAGCAACTTTTAGTAATGTGTATACACTCATGTAGAAACAAAAATATGCAAAGTGGACTTGGCCTTCAAGAAGCCTACTTCATGATTTGAGAGACAAGGCTAATAATATCTATGCGAAATAATGATAATGTCCAAATAGTGAGTAATATGGGGAACAGCATGTGGACTCATTAGGAATGTGTTGAGCTGCATGAAATGGAAAACCTAACCATAGTGGTGAAGCAAGTAATGCTTTCTTTTCCTCATGGAACAAGAATTTTGTAGCTGCTTGGGTTGGCTCAGTAGGTCAGTGATATCGGTGCTGATGTCTTTGGGAATTCTTATGGCTTTCTCTTTATGGCTACCAAGATGGTTCCTGCAGCTTCTTCAGCGATTATATCCAGGTTCACGGCAGGAAAGAGGATGAGCAGATGAGTGTGAAGGACTAAAGGGTTCATATCTTTGTTTCAGAAAGCAAAGGGTTCCCCAGGACGTCTTCTCTTCCCCTTGCAAATGATGTTTCATTATGTCTTCTTGGCCAGAACTGGGTTAAATGGCTAGTCCTAGCTGCAAGGGAGCCTGGGAGGCCGGGATGTGAGGACACCATCATGATCAACTTAGATGGATCATAATCCATTGCTTGGAGTGACCTGTTGCTACTCCATACAAATCAGGATTCTGCTAGCATGGAAGAAGGTGCCAGCCATGGGAAAGCCAACAATACCAGCCTCAGTATGTTAATATTAGGTGTTTTGGTGGAAAAGAAAGTTCATGAGCTTTGGAGTTAAACTGATGTCGTTTTGAATTCTACCTTCCCTATTTACTTTATCTTGGCCTAGTTATTTAAGTTTTCTTTAATTTTTTTTTGGCAAAACAGCAATAATAGAATAATATTACCCACTTCAGAGAGGATAGCTGCAAGGATTAAAAGAGATGACAGTTTCAAGGGTCTAGCTGAGCACTGTCTTGAACGTAATACCTGCAGGTGCTAAACAAACGACAGCTGTTATGATGAAGGTGATTAGCTTTACAGGGTGTGGAATAGATGACATGTGAGGAAACAGCTAAGATCAGAGGGAGAGAAAAAAGACCTTGAGCAGCATTTCCAGAGTATGTTCTGTAGAACTTTAATTCTATGGGATGTTAGCAATTTTCACACTTTCAACAAATGCTGAGACCCAGGCACTGTACTGGATGCTGGTAGTTATTTTATGATTAATAAGTTTGGGAAGTATTGAATTAATAAAAGGAAAACAGACATCTTTACTACAGGACTTCTCAGAGCCTTTAATATGGTATATGTGTGCATTGTGTCTCCAAGAAAAGACAGAGTCTGCCTTGCTTCTTTTTCCAAGGATTTCTCTTGGGATTTTTGTTCCATAGAATACACGTGGGGAAACATTTGGCAAAACAGTTAGGGAAGCCTTCTTGGTTGGGGAAATGGGATTTGGAGTGGGGTGAAGGAAGAGGAGGGTTTAGATTGCAGCAAGAGGGAAGAGCTCGCTAGACAAGAACAACAAACAGTTAAAGGTAATGTCATGACTTCCTGGGGCAGCTTAGAGACCAGTTTGCCCAGAATGGAGGGTACCTGACAGAGTGTCATAGGAAGCAAATTTAGGTCACTAACTCCTGGGGTCTTACTAAGGACAGGAGAGTCAGATCAACAAAGTTTCATCATTCTGAGGGAGGAGATAGAAGTCTTCAAAGATTTTGGAGTGAATAGAATTTTTAAAAAATGTTTAAAAGTTAGTCTGATGGCAGTCTACAGCAGGGGCTGGCAAACTTTTTCTAGAAAGGGCTAGATTGTGAATAGTTAAGGCTTTGTGTTCCTACAGTTTCCAGCACAATTACTGCACTCTGCTGTTGTAGCATATGGCAGCCATGGACAATACATACGTGGATGGGTGCGGCAATTTTCCAATAAAACTTTATTTATGAATCCAGAAGTTTGAATTTGATATAATTTTCACATGTTATGAAATTTTATTTTACTTTTGATTTTTTTAACATTTAAAAATGTAACAAATTATTCTTAGTTTCTGGGCCTTACAAAAAGAGGTGGTGGGTCAGATTTGGCTCATGGGGCATAGGTTGGTGATCCCTGGTCCATGGGACGGATGGGATGGGAAAGATCCTGCAGGGTGGAGACCATCTGAGAGGTGAGCAAGTGACACTAGAATGGGGGAGCACTGGCCAAGTGGAGGGAATTCTGAGTTAAATTGGTTAAATTGGTTAAATTGCAAGGGGAGGGAAATATCAGGGGTTGGAGTTGGGGGTAGATAAGTATGGAATATCCTTGTACAGCAAGGACGTTGCAGCCATTCTTTGTTCCTTATATGTTCCACTTTAATTTTCTATTTCTGTGTAATGAACTACCCCTAAACTTAATTATGTTTGGGAAACTTTGGGCATGAGACAACAATTTGTTATTTTCTATGATTCTGTGGGTTGTGCTTGGTTGGGCGGTTCTTCTGCTGGTCTTGCCTGGGCTCATTTGTGGCCACGTTCAGCTGGCAGAAGGGGTGGGACACGTGAGCTTCTCTGTACGTGGCCTCTCTAGTGGGATAACCTGGGTTTCTTACATGGCTCCAGTATTCCAAGACAGCAAGAGCAAAAGTTGCAAGGAGTCTTGAGATTTGAAAGTCACATCATATCACTTTCATTGCATTTGTGAGATGATCTAAGTCACATGGCCAGCCTGGATGTAGGGGATGGGGAAATAGACACCCACTCTTGGTGGGAGAAGCTGCAAAGTTAGTGTATTAATTAGAATAGCCTGTACCAAGTAGACGCCTAAATGTATAATGGCTTTGATATAGCAGACGTCTTTTTCTTGTCCACAAAACAGTTCAAGGTGCGTGGTCTTGGTTGGTGGGCCATCCTTTGATGCTCTAGGCTTCTTCCATTCTGCATCTTTGTCATTGTTTGCATCCAGAAGGGCAGGAAAGTGTGAAGAAGACAAAGCCTCTTAAAAAGCCCCATTCCCTGAAGTTACCTTTATCAGTACTGCTTGCATTGCCTTAGCTAGAATTAACTTACAACACTGCATGGAAGATGAGGAAGAAAGCTTAGCTGTGGGCCCAGGAGGAAGAGAAAACAGTTTTCTGAAAGTTAGTAGTTTCTACTACGACTAGTGGTAAGCTATTGTGTCAGTTATCTATTGCTACAGAAAAAGCCACCCCAGAATTTAGGATCTTAAAACAATAATCATTTATTTGCTCACCTGCCTGCAATTTGGGGTGGACTCAGCTGGCCAGTTCTGCTGATCTTGCCTGGGGTCACTCACGTGGTTGTGTTCTCCTCGTGACTCAACCAGGGCTGGAGGGTCCAAGATGGCCTTATCTAAGTGGCTGGTGGGTGGCTGGAGTGCCTCAGTTCTACCTGGCTTCTCCAGCATGGTAGCCTGGGTTTCTCACATGCAACAGTGTTGCCCAGTGCACAAGTCCTTCCTAAGCCTGTGCTTCTGCCACCTTTGCCAATGGCCCATTGACCAGAGCATGTAACACTGATAAGCCCAGAGTTCATGTAGCTGTGGATTCTAAGAGATGTGGTTCATTGGTCGTGGGGGGGGGGGGGGGGGAACGAGCAATCTAATGTAACAATGTACTTCAGCTATAAAAGCAAAACAAAACAAAATGAGCATGGGAGAGAGGGGAAGCTCTATGGGATGATTAACAAAGAAAGGCTCCCTTAAGGAGGTTTTGCTGGCTGGAGGAAGCAAACCATGAAATATCCAGGGAACAGTGTGCCAAGCAGAGGGAACAGCAGATGCAAACTTCTTGAGGGGGAATGTGCTTGGCATGTTCTTGGAACCCCAAGGAGTCCACTGTTTTTGGAGTAGAGTGGGTGGGGTGGGAAGGGATGAGGGATGTGGTGCGAGACAGAAGCTCATCATGGAGTATCTTTGCTTAGATACTTGGATTCTGTTCTGTGATAGAAACCCTTGAATGTGTGTGTGAGAGAGACTGATTTATGTTTTTATTTTATTTTATTTTTATTATTATTTTTTTAAGACAGAATCTTACTCTGTTGCCTGGGCTAGAGTGCAGTGGTGTCAACCTAGCTCATAGTAACCCCTGGGCTCAAGCAATCCTCCTGCCTCAGCCTCCCAAGTAGCTGGGACTACAGGCATGCGCCACCATGCCCGGCTAATTTGTTTGTGTATATATTTTTAATTGTCCAGCTAATTTCTTTCTGTTTTTTTAGTAGAGACAGGTGTCTCGCTCTTAGGCTGGTCTTGAACTCCTAAGCTAAAGCGATCTGCGTGCCTTGGCCTCCCAGAGTGCTAGGATTACAGGTGTGAGCCACCATGCCCAGCCTGATTTATGTTTTTTATTCTCTTTTTTTTTGAGACAGAGTCTCACTCTGTTGCCTGGGCTAGAGTGCCATGGCATCAGCCTAGCTCACAGCAACCTCAAATTCCTGGGCTCAAGCAATCCTCCTGCCTCAGCCCCCCAAGTAGCTGGGACTACAGGCATGCGCCACCATGCCCGGCTAATTTTTTCTATATGTTTTTAGTTGGCCAATTAATTTGTTTCTATTTTTAGTAGAGATGGGGTCTCATTCTTGCTCTGGCTGGTTTTGAACTCCTGACCTTGAGCAATCCGCTCAGCTTGGCCTCCCAGATGATTTATGTTTTTAACTGAATTTCTGATTGCTCCAAGGAAAACAGACTGTAGGGGGTAGGAATGGGATCAGAGAGACAAATCGGAAGTTATTGTGGAAATCCAAGCCAGCAGTGACTGTGCTTTTGATGAGTATGATGGTTGGAGAGTAGGGCGGGGCAGGGGGCTGGATTCAGAAGGTCAGGTGCACAGGACATGCTCATGAATCAGATATGGGGGATGAAAGAGAGTAAAGAATTGAATTATTCTTAGGTGTTTGGCCTAGGCACCAAGTGAATGGGTGTGCTCTTATTTGAACTGTGAAGGCTAGAGGTGCAATAGGTTGAGTTTTACCTTTAAGTCCTGTTTGACATGTTACGTGTGTTAAGTAGAGAGTTGAAGATGTGAGCCCAGAGCTCTGAGAAAGGTTGGAGATATGAAATTCATTCAGTGTACCACAAACATCTTTTCATATTATTATTATTATTTTTTGAGACAGTCTCGCTTTGTTGCCCAGGCTAGAGTGAGTGCCATGGCATCAGCCTAGCTCACAGCAACCTCAAACTCCTGGGCTCAAGCGATCCTCCTGCCTCAGCCTCCCAAGTAGCTGGGACTACAGGCATGCGCCACCATGCCCTGCTAATTTTTTCTATATATATTAGTTGGCCAATTAATTTCTATTTATAGTAGAGATGGGGTCTCGCTCTTGCTCAGGCTGGTTTTGAACTCAGACCTCGAGCAATCTGCCTGCCTCGGCCTCCCAGAGTGCTAGGATTACAGGCGTGAGCCACCGCGCCCGGCCTCTTTTCATATTCTTAAAGTATGATTTTCAGTGGCTGCACAGTGTGACGTGGATGTCCCATAATTTCTGTAGCCAAAATTCTACTGTTGGGTGCTTATGTTCATACTTTTCCATTCTTATAAAGAATGCCATAGTGGACATCCTTGTGGTTAATCCTTGTTTTCAGTTTTTAGACGTGGAATTGATGGATCAAAGGATATGCAAAGGTTTAGGACTTTTGATAGGTTTTTGCCTTTCTCCAGCAGTGTGGGAAAGGGCCCATTTCTCCACATCCTCAGCACAGGCATTTTTATTTTATTTTATTTTATCTTATTTTATTTTATTTTGTTTGTGTGTGTGTGTGTGTGTCTATGTTTTGATGTCTGAGAGCTCAGGATTAAGGAGGCCGTTGTCTCAGGTCGGAATATGATCTTTACCGTTTCTAGCTGGGAAGGGCCTGGGAACCTGGGGCGACCAGGGACGTCCTTGGTTTTCTGCACAAAGTGGGCAGCCTCGGAGGACTTAGTCTCTTCCTTCTGCCTTGTTCTCACGAAGGGGTGTGTGTGTAGCTCATAATTCTGAGTCAGTGACAGACGTTAAGTCAGAAGGGTTCAGTACCCCCTCTGGGATTTTGGAGTGGATTCTACCAGACAGTTTGTTATCTTTCTCCATCTAATGCGTAGAAAACCAAGGGGTCTTGCTCTGTTCAGAGACTGGCTGGGTCATTTTCATTGCTCCCACCCGCTCGGCCTCCACTGTTGGGAAGTGGGGACTGGGCCTGGCCTTCCTGCCTGTCCCCAGTGTGCCGCTCTGATGTGGGGACAGGGCGGTGTCGAGAGGCTGAGGACGACGGGAAACATGGCGGCCAGGAAGGAGGACGGAGAAGCCGGGGGATGGAAAGAGAGAAGGGACAAAAATAGGAGAAGAAAATCAAAGCATAGAATGATTTTCTTCAGTGGCATTTCTGTGATGCTCAGAATGTCTCTCCAGTGGGTCGTGACCGCAACTGCGGTTGTTCCTGTTTTACAAGCGAGTTTACTGAAGTTTAGTGTCAACAACGTGACCCAAACTGCCATAGGAAGGCAGCCACAGACACAGTGACAGAGAGAGGTTTCCCGCTCTGCGGTGGAGCCCCCAGAGGTGGCATGGCCCAGAAGGGAAGAAAGAAAGATGAGAGCAAAGAGAAGGCAAAGGGGAGGTGTAGACGCTAATGGCAACGATGTGACGAGAGGTGACAGCTATGGGATTAACGAGAATCATAATGATGGAATACTCTTTTGCTAAAATGCTTTCTTTTGTGGACTGTTACCAATGACAATTTTTTTTTTTTTTTTTTTTTTTTTTGAGACAGAGTCTCGCTTTGTTGTCCAGGCTAGAGTGAGTGCCGTGGCGTCAGCCTAGCTCACAGCAACCTCAAACTCCTAGGCTCAAGCGATCCTCCTGCCCCCAAGTAGCTGGGACTACAGGCATGCGCCGCCACGCCTGGCTAATTTTTTCTATATATATTAGTTGGCCAATTAATTTCTTTCTATTTATAGTAGAGACGGGGTCTCACTCTTGCTCAGGCTGGTTTAGAACTCCTGACGTCGAGCAATCCGCCTGCCTCGGCCTCCCAGAGTGCTAGGATTACAGGCGTGAGCCACCACGCCCAGCCACCAATGACAATTATTCAAGAGAAATATAGGACTGTTGGAAACAAAGTAGGGCGTTCACAGAGACCAGGGAGGATGAGACTAAGAGAGGGAGATGCTTTAGACCTGACCTGTCTAGTGTGGTAGGCATTTGCTCAGTGCGGCTCTTGACCAACTGAACTGTGTCGGGTTCTGGTTGAAATGGGCTGTTTGTGCCAATCAGACCCCAGATTCCAAACTCTTAGTTTGAAGAAAAGAATGTAAACTATCTCATTAATACCTTTTTTATATTGAGACGGTGAAATAATATTTTATATATTGGGTTAAATAAAATGTATTAAAATGAATTTCACCCATATCTTGTTCGTTTTCCCCCCTGAGGCTACTAGAAAATTTTAAATCATTATACATAGGTGGCTCACCGCATGTTTCTAGGGGACAGTGCTGTTTTTGAGCTTTGAGGCAATTTCTCTGTTTTGCCATGATGGAAATCTTGTTTTGATGAAGACTGAAAATCTGATCCCCTGAGAGTTATGAGGCAGCCATTGATGAAGGTAGTGGATGCATTCCAAAGATGAATGTGCTCGATTTCCCTGAACAGGCAGAGATGTGAGATGGAGACTCCCAAAAATTAACTTGAATCCTGGGAAATTCGGATGGATGCTCGGAGTAGTACAGACTCATATTTAGGAGGGCTTGAGCTCTGAAGTGAGACTGCTTGGGTTTCAGTCCGGCTTGGGACTTACAAGCTAAGTAACCTTCCAGCAAATGGGCTCTCTTTCTGAGCCTCAGTTTCCTTGCTTATAAAATCAGGATCATTTTACATGGGATTGTTATGTGATTCAATGGAATGATGCATTCGGTAGCTGAGCAGTGTCTAGCCCATGGCAAATGCTTAACAGTTATGAACTTTGGTATTTTTGATTATCATCCATGCCGCAGATTGTCACAAATGAGGTTAGGATGTTGCAGCCTCGTGTGGCACTGTGCTCCGCACTGCCACCTGGGGAGGTACCACCTTTGGGTGTATCGTTTATTTATTCAAGGATTTTTAAAAAATTTCCCAATACTGATAAAAGCATCAGTGAAATGTTAACTGAGCCCCCAGTGTGTGAGAGGCAGGGAACCAACATAGCAAAGTATGAGAAGAAGCAGCCCATAGAAATCTTGTATGGGCTAGTAGCACTCCCACTGGGCTGCGGGTGACAGAAGTGAAAAAGATTCTTGACATTATGTCTGGATCTTTGGATTTGCTCACAGATGACTCAGCTCTCATCAGTGGCTGGCTGGCAGGCCTTAGTCTTTTTTTTTTTTTTTCCTTTACTTTTTTAGAGACAGGGTCTCGCTCCATCACCTAGGCAATGGTGAAATCGTAGCTTACTGTAACCTCAAACTCCTGGGCTCAAGTGATCCCAAGTAGCCAGAGCTATGGGCATACAGCACCACACCTGGCTAATTGAAAAAAAATTGTTTTTTTTTTTTTAGAGCTGGGTCTTGCTATGTTGCCCAGGCTGGTCTTGAATTCCTGGGCTCAAGCGATTCTCTCCCTTTAGCCACCCAAAGCTATGAGACTATAGGCGTGAGCCACCATGCTCAGCCCAGACCTTAGTCTTCAAATCATGTGCTCATCACAACTCTAAGTTGCATAACAAAGTGCTAGTTGTGGGGTTGGGCCTTACAACTTCGGACCTGTCTTAAGCTTGCATGCTGACAAGTCAAAAGCTGTGCTATCCAATCACCTAAAAAGCATATCCTCTCAACGTAGGAGGACCCTTAAAAGGTTGTCCAGCCCCACCTTTGCCCAGTGTCCACCTTTGTCTTGGTGAATTGGCATAAGTGCTACCTTGCAAGGCAGTCTTTTTTTAAATCCATTTTTTATTATGTTGAAATATATGTAAAATTGACCATTTTAATTATTTTAAGCATACAATTTAGTAGCATTAAGTACAATTCACAATGTTGTATAACCATCACTACTATCAACTTCTAAAACTTTTCATTGTCCCAAACAGAAATTCTGTACCCATTAAACAATAACTTGCCCTACCCCATCCCCCATACCAAGTGGATGGTAACCTCTATTTTACTTTCTATTTGAATGAATTTGGCTAGTCTAGATACCACATATAAGTGGAATCATACAATATGTGTCATTTTCTGTCTGGCTTATTTCACTTAGCATAATATTTCCAAGGTTCATCGTGTACCGGTACTTCCTTACTTTTTATGGCTGAGTAACAGTCCACCCGTCACATGGGTGTACCACGTTTTGTTTGTCTCTTCATTTATCCGTGAACATTGAGGCTATTTTGCTTGTTGGGTTATTGTGAATAATGCTGCTGTAAACGCTGGTGTACAAATGTCTGTTTGAGTCCCCGCTTTCAGTTCTTTTGGCTGTTTACCTAGGAGTGGAATTGCTGGGTTGTATGGTGATTCTGTTTTTAATTTTTTTGAGGAGCCTCCATATTGTTTTCCATGGTGGTTGCACCATTTTATATTTCCACCAGCAATCCATGAGGGTTCCAGTTTCTCCACATCCTTGACAACATTTGTTATTTTTCCTTTTTTTAAAATTGTAGCCATCGTAATGAGTATGAAGTAGTCTCTCATTGTGGTTTTGATTTGCATTTCTCTAATGACTAATGATGTTGAGCATCTTTCCTGTGCTTATTTGCATATCTTCTTTGGGGAAATGTGTGTTCAAGTCCTTTCACAAGGCAGCCTTTTTTTTTTTTAAGCAATCTGATTAGAAAATGGGCTGCATATGTGAAGAGGAATGTCACCAAAGAGAATATGTGGAGGGCAAATAAGCACATAAAAAGATAGTCAGCGGGCCGGGCGCGTGGCTCACCCTGTAATCCCAGCTCTCTGGGAGGCCGAGGCGGGCGGATCACTCAAGGTCAGGAGTTCGAGACCAGCCTGAGCAAGAGCGAGACCCTGTCTCTACTATAAATAGAAAGAAATTAATTGGCCAACTAATATATATAGAAAAAATTAGCCGGGCATGGTGGCACATGCCTGTAGTCCCAGCTACTTGGGAGGCTGAGGCAGCAGGATTGCTCGAGCCCAGGAGTCTGAGGTTGCTGTGAGCTAGGCGGAGGCCACGGCACTCACTCTAGCCTGGGCAACAGAGTGAGACACTGTATCAAAAAAAAAAAAAAAAGTTATAGGGAGACTTTTTAAATTTTTAAATTAAACTAAATTTTGTCCCTACTTTTAGTGAGGTATAATTGATGAGTAAAATTGTATATACTTTGTTTAATCCCCCTAGCTTTATTGAGCTATAACTGACAAATAAAAGTTGTGTGTGTATGTGTGTGTGTATATGTATGTGTATATATATATATATTTTTTTCTGTTGCCCAGGCTACAGTGCCGTGGCGTCAGCCTCGCTCACAGCAACCTCAAACTCCTGGGCTCAAGCGATCCTCCTGCCTCAGCCTCCCGAGTAGCTGGGACTGTAGGCATGCGCCACCATGCCCAGCTAATTTTTTTCTATTTTTGGTGGAGACGGGGTCTCGCTCTTGCTCAGGCTGATCTTGAACTCCTGAGCTCTAACAATCTACCTGCCTCGGCCTCTCAGAGTGCTAGGATTACAGGCGTGAGCCACCGTGCCCGGCCTAAAATTTGTATATATTTAAAAAAAATTGTATATAGTTAAGGTGTACAATATGATGATTTGATATACACACATATTGTGGAGTGATCACACAGTCAAGTCAGTTAACATATCCCTCACCTCACAGTTACTGTGCGTGTGTGTGAGAGATGAGAACATTTAAGATACATCTCTTAGCAAATTTCAAGTATGCACTATAGTATTAGTAACTGTAGTCATCATGTTGTACATTAGATCTCCCAGAACTTATTCATCTTATAACTGAAAGTTTATATCCTTTGACCAGCATCTCCCCATTTCCGACAACTCTCACCCCCAGGCAACCATTCTACTCTCTGTTTTTGTAAGTTTGACTTTTTTAGATTCCACATAGGAGATCATGCAGTATTAGTCTTTCTCTGTCTGACTTATTTCCCTTAGCATAATGACAAGGCAGGCTTCTGATTCCGATGACCTATAATGGTTAGAATTGTCCTCCTTCCGTTGAGTTGGATTTGCTCCCTGGTGACTTCCCTCCTTCGATTCTACTCTCTGGAGGAGAGAGAATGAGGCCAGTCCCTCCTTTGGTCGAGGAAATAGTTTCAAGAAGAGTTTGCATCTAGATCTGGAACCTGTGAGGCAGAGGCAAGAGCTGGCCATGCCCGTAGACCCGTGACAAGTTTCCGATCCAAACTTTGTAGCCAACACCCACCTCCACCCTGCTCTGTGTGAGTTCCATTCTTATCTGTCCGGGGGGTCTGGGGTTGTTGGCAATGGTGAATGTCCTTTTGCCTGTCCTCTTCTTGTACCCAGAATGTCACCATCAATCAGAAACAGTCATGAGGCCGGGCACGGTGGCTCACACCTGTAATCCTAGCACTCTGGGAGGCTGAGGCAGGCGGATTGCTCGATGTCAGGAGTTCGAAACCAGCCTGAGCAAGAGCAAGACCCCGTCTCTACTATAAATAGAAAGAAATTAATTGGCCAACTAATATATAGAAAAAATTAGCCGGGCATGGTGGTGCATGCCTGTAGTCCCAGCTACTCGGGAGGCTGAGGCAGCAGGATCACTTGAGCCCAGGAGTTTGAGGTTGCTGTGAGCTAGGCTGATGCCATGGCACTCACTCTAGCCTGGGCAACAAAGCAAGACTCTGTCTCAAAAAAAAAAAAAAAAAAAAGAAAGAAACAGCCATGAATGTTTCTCCATGTGCCCATCCATGAAGGCACTGGGCACTGGGGTAATACTTGACCAGGTGGGTGGCCAGGACTGAAGCCCCGAGGCCAAGTGGTATCAACAAGATACCGTTAATTGGGCATCCAGGTACTTCATTTGTATCAGTTAGAAGGCAGAGCAAGCTTAGATGCCAATATTTGTATTTTTATCTTTATCTGATTTGGAGAAGTGGCATTTTGTGGTAGACCCCCAAAAAACAATATGCTTAAAATCTAAGCGGCAAGAACGAATTCCTTACTATCCACTCCAAAGAGCACGCTCTTAGAAGAACCTCTGTTGGTGGGACCATTCTTAAGTACTCTCACAGTCACCCAGTACCTCGTACCAGGGGAGCATAAAAATGCCAGATAATTTTGTTTCCCTCCAATATTTAATTATGAAAAATTCCAAACTCATAGCAGAGTTGAAGGTACTTTACAGTTAGCATCTGCCACCTGGTACCATTAACATTTTGCCTTTCTTGCTTTATCACATATCTATGCACCTGTCCATTCCTCTCTCCATCTTATTGTTTGATGTATTTAGAGTAAATTTCAGATATCAGTACCCTCCTCCCTGAATACTTCTGCATACATGTCATTAATTAGAGTTCAATATTTAGTTTGTTTCACTGTATGTAAAACGGACATATGGAGAAAAGCACAGATCTTCAGTGTACACCCCCTGAGTTTTGTCAAATGAATACACTGATGTCACTTAAACCTCTACCAAGATACAGAACGTGTGCCGTTACCCAGTTCATTCTCACCCTCACCTTTAAATAAATTAATTTTCTGATTCTTTTTCCACCATAGAATTAGTTTGACCTGTTCTAGAACTGCATATAAATGAAATCATAGAGCATGCATTTTTTGATTTTTGACTTTTTGGGGGTATATAGTCCTGTGAACTTTAACCATTGTGTAGATCCATGTCGCCACTACCACAACTAAGATAAAGAGTTCTTGCACCAAAAAAAGACCCTCTTTTTTGCTTCCCCTTGTAGTAGTTAATCCTTCCTCTGCTGCCAATTAGCAGTAGGCAGCCACTGATCTAGTCTGCATCACCGTAGTTTTGTCTTTTTGAGAATCTTATATAAAAGAAATCATTCAACATGTGACTGTTGAGATTGTTTGATTTCTTTCACTCAACAAAATGCCTCTGAGATTCATCCAAGTGCTCGAGTGGATCAGGACTTCATTCCCTTTTCTTGCCGGGTGGTATTCCATTATATGGATGTACTCCACTTTGCTGATCCATTTTGCCTGTTGAAGGATATTTGGTTTGTTTCCAGTTTTTGGTGATTCTAAACAGAGTTACTATAACATTCATGTGCAGTTTTTACGTGAACCTAAGTTTTAACTTCTCTAGGGTGAATACCTAGAATGGAATAGTCAGCTCATATGGTAGGTGTTAGGTTTAATTTTGCAAAAAAATTGCTGTGCTGTTTTCCAGAGACAGTCTTACTCTGTCACCTAGGCTAGAGTGCAGTGGTGTCATTATAGCTCACAGCAACCTCCATCTCCTGGGCTCAGGCAATCCTCCTGCCTCAGCCTCCTGGGTAGCTGGGACTACAGGCATGCACCACCATGCCCAGCTATTTTTTTTCTATTTTTGGTAGAGATGGGGTTTCACTCTTGCTCAAGCTGGCCTCAAACTCTTGACCTCAAGTGATCCTCCCTGACTTGGCCTCCCAGAGTGCTGGGATTACAGGCGTGAGCCACCAGTGCCTGGTCTCATTGTGGTTTTAATTTGCATTTCCCTAATGACTAATGGTGTTGAGTATTTTTTCATGTGATTATTTCTCATTCATATATCCTCTTTGATAAAGTGTCTATTCAATCCATTTAAAAGTCAGGTTATTTATTTTATCACTTTTGAGAGTTCTTTAAATATCCTGGATATAGTACTTTGTTAGATAGGTGGTTTGCAAATATTTTCTCCCGTTCTATAAGTTGTCTTTTCTTTTCCTCTGAACAGTGTCTTTTGCAGAGCAAAACTTTTAAATTCAGTAAAGTAGAATTGATCAATTTTTAATTTTCTCATAAAAGTTTTATGTTTTTGAATTTACATGAAATCTTTGATCCATTTTCTATAAATTTTTGTTTATGGTGTAAGGTAGAAGTTGAGGTTCATATTTTTGTGTATGCATTTGAGTGTCTAGTTGTTCTGACACTATTTGTTGAAAAGAATATTGTTCTTTGCTAAATTGCTATTGCATCTTTGTAAGAAATCAGTTGGCCACATTTGCATCTATTTCTTTATTCTGTATCATGTTCCATTTGATCTGCATATCTATCCCTTTGTCACTGTCACATTGTCATGATTACTGTAGCTTTATTTTATTTTATTTATTTATTTATTTTTGGAGGCAGAGTCTCACTCTGTTGCCCGGGCTAGAGTGCCGTGGGATCAGCCTAACTCACAGCAACCTCAAACTCCTGGGCTTAAGTGATCCTCCTGCCTCAGCCTCCCAAGTAGCTGGGATTACAGGCACGTGCCACCATGCTCGGCTAGTTTTTTCTTATATTTTTAGTTGGCCAATTAATTCCTTTCTATTTATAGTAGAGACGGGGTCTCGCTCTTGCTCAGGCTGGTTTCGAACTCCTGACCTCGAGCAATCCGCCCGCCTCGGCCTCCCAGAGTGCTAGGATTACAGGCGTGAGCCACCGCACCCGGCCTGTATCAAGTCTTCTAATCCACCAACATGGTATGTCTCTACATTTATTTAATTTTTCTTTGATTTCTTTCATCAGCATTTTGTAGTTTTCAGCATATAGATTCTGCACATGTTTTGTTAGACTTATACCCAAGTAAATTTTGGGGGGATCTGTTATGTTATTACTTTTAAAATTTTGGTTTCCAATGATTAATTTTTAGTATTAAAATGTGATTGATTTTTGTGACCTTGTATCCTGTGACCTTGATAAACACACTAAATACCAGGAGCTTTTCCCCCTGGATTCCATGGGATTTTCTACACAGATAATCATGTTGTCTGAGAGTAGGGACAGTTGATTTTTAAAATTTTTTATTCATTTTTATTTTACTGGGTAGGACTTCCACTACAGTGTTGAGTAGGAATAGTGGAAGTGTTCCTACTTGCCTTTTTCCTCAGTTGTAGGGAGAAAGCATTCAGTTTTACACCATTAAGAATGATATTAGCTTTACTTTTTTGTTTGTTTGGGTAGAGGCTCTTTCCTCTATAATGTTAAGAATTTTATTTCTATTCTTCGTTCATTGGGGTTTTCTATGAGGGGACATTGAATTTTTTCAAACGATTTTTCTGTGTTAATTGGTATGGCCATGTGGTTTATCTCCTTTAAACTATCAATATGGTTTATATTCTTTAGACTATTAATATGTTTGATTTTTCAATTTTTAAAGCAGGCTTGCATTCCTAGGATAAACTCCACTTGTTCAACATTGCTGGATTCAATTTGTTAGTATTTTCTTGAGGGTTTTTTGTCTGTGTTCATGAGAGATACTGATCTGTGGTTTTCCATTTTTGTACTGTCTTTGTTAGTTTAAATATCAGTATAATACTAGGCCTAAAGAATTTGTGTGGGGGGGGAAGGTTTTTTTTTTAAGTATAAATTCAATTTTTAATAGTTTTAGGACTATTCATGTAATGTATTTATTCTTGGGTAAATTTTGGTAGTTTGTGGCTTTCAAGGAATTGGCGCTTTTTATTTAATTGTTGAATTTACATGCATAGAATTATTCCCAATATTCCCTCATTAGCCTTGCAGAATGTGTGGGAGATCTGTAGTGATATCCCCCCTTTCATTGTTGATATTGGTAATGTGTGTTTTCTCTCTCTCTCTCTCTCTCTTTTCTTTGTTAGTCTGGCTAGAAGTTTATCATTTTAATTCATATCTTTTCAAAGGACCAGGTTTCAGCTTCATTTATTTTCTCCAACATTTTTCTGTTTTCAATTTCATTTATTTTTGTTCTTACTTTGTTCTTCTGCTTGCTCTGGGTTTATTTTGCCCTTCTTTTTCTGTTTTCTTGAGGTGACTGCCTAGATCATTGACTTGAGAACTTTCTTCTTTTCTAACGTGACCACTTATTGCTGTGACTTTCCCCCTAAGGACTGCTTTAGCTGCATCCCACTAATTTTGATATGTTGTATTTTCAAGGTTTTCTAGTTCACAATATTTTCTAATGTCTTCTGAGGCTTCCTCTTTAATGCATGTTTTCTTTTGAAGTGTGTTGTTTCATTTCCATGTGTTCTGATATTTTTAATTATCCTTTTGTTGTAGATTTTCTAGTTTATTTGTTTCCCTGCTGTGTAGGACCAGAGTCACAGCCAATCCTGGGCCCAGGCACCATGCAGCTGGGGTTGTGGCATTCAGCCATTTGTGTGGGGTTGGTGGATTGAAAATGGGTTCCAGTGCTGGAGAGGTGCAGTGGCTACTGGCCCAAGAGTAGGGTGCACTCCAGAGGTGGCTCTGGTCTCAAAGTGGTGCCATGCTGCAGCAGCTTGGCTCACGGGGTGGGTGGGTGGTGGAGACCACATACCCAATGCTCCAAATCTGGAGCAGTACAGCTGTTTGAACTGTTGGTACCTCTCCATACTGGGCTCAGGGCTTGTGAGGACTGTGGGATTCGCTTGTAGTAAGGACTCCAGGTGTTCGCGGTGGCAGTGGGGAGTGGTGGAGGTCTTTTGCTTACCTTTTCTGTAAACAGGAAGCCCTCCTGACTCTGGCCAGATTTTATCTGCGTGATGGAGATGAGGCTGCAGAGGCTGGGTGCCACCATGCTCTCTTCCTGGGATTCCAATCGCCACAGGTGCATCTCTACTCCTTCACTGCACTCTGGGGCTCTCCCTTTGACACCCCAGTTGGGCCTTTGCCATTTATTTTTTGCTTTGGTCCTTTTTTTGTGGTGGGGGAGGGGTTTCTAGTCAGCCATCCTGCCGACCACTCTTCTAGTTTAATTCAATTATGATCTATGAACACATTTTGCATGATTTTTAATTCTCTTCAAATGTTCAAGGTTTTTTTATTACTCAGGATATTCTCTGTCTTGGTGAATATCCCATGTGCACTTGAAAAGAATGTGTATTCTGCTGTTGATGGGTACAGGGTTCTATAAACTGTCAATTAGATGTCTTAATAGTTTGTTGATAGTGTCGTTCAGATCCTCTATTTCCTCGCTGACTTTCTCTCTAGATGTTTCATTGATTACAGAGAGAGGAGCGTTTCTACTGTAATTGTGGGTTTGTGCATTTCTCTTTTCGGTTCCATCAGCTTTGGTTCATATATTCTGAGCTGTTTTGTTAAGTGTATACACAATTTAGGATGGTTGTGTCTTCTTGGTCACTTGACTCTTTGTCATTAAAGTTCTTTTTTATCCCTGGTAATTTTCCTTTCTCTGAAAACTGTTAATATAGCCACCCCAGATTTTATTTTTCTAGGATTTTAAAAATTGAGATAAAATACACATTAAATTCAAACTTTTAACCATTTTAAAGTGTATAATCGAATGGGTTTTATTATACGCTCAATGTTTTGTAACCATAACTCCTGTCTCATTGCAGAACATTTCTATCTTCCACAAAAAATTTTTGTACCTGTTAGCAATCAGTCTTAATTCCTTTGTCCTGCATTCCCTGACAAACACTAATCTGTTTTTTGTCATTATTGTTTTGCCTGTTCCGGATATTTCACATAAATAAAATCATATAATATGTGGATTTTCATTTATGACTTTTTTCACTTACAGTGTCTTCAAGCTTCACCCATGCTATAGCATCTATCAGTACTTCATTGTTTTTCACAGCTGAATAACATTCCATTACATGGATATAACCATTCTGTTGATCTGTTGATTGGTTGATGGACATTTGGGTTGTTTCCACCTTGTGGCTATTGTGAATAGTTTTTCTGCGGCCATTCATTCGGCTACGGGGATGGGGCCACATTGGGGCGAAACTGTCCTCTGCTAAGAACTAAAGAAATGTCTCCAGGTTCAGCCTGGTACACAGTTAGGAACTCTAGACTCAGAAGTTCCTTCCATACCTTTTGTGGTTGTCCATGACGGTTCTATGTGACAGTTTCTTGGAGCTCTTGCAGGGGATTGGTCGGCTATTTTAGGTTATATGTGCCAGGTTATGAAATGTTCATACTGATTTCAGATGTGGAGAGAATATTCATTTTAAGACATTGATCGTCATTAAGGCAAAGCATGTTCACTGTAGAAAAATCCGGAATAAACCAGGTGCGGTGGCTCACGCCTGTAATCCTAGCACTCTGGGAGGCCGAGGCGGGAGGATTGCTTGAGGTCAGGAGTTTGAAACCAGCTTGAGCAAGAGCGAGACCCCGTCTCTACTATAAATAGAAAGAAATTAATTGGCCAAGTAATATATATAGAAAAAATTAGCCGGGCATGGTGGCACATGCCTGTAGTCCCAGCTACTCGGGAGGCTGAGGCAGGAGGATTGCTTGAGCCCAGGAGTTTGAGGTTGCTGTGAGCTAGGCTGATGCCATGGCACTCACACTAGCCTGGGCAACAAAGTGAGACTCTGTCTCAAAAAAAAAAAAATCCAGAATATTTAGTCCGAAAGAAAAATGAACACTCTTATAATCCCACCACCCACATATCAACATTGCTAACACCTTGTTTTAGAGTCTCACAGGGTTTTCTTCAGGCAAACGTGTTTTTACATGACTTTTAAGAATAACCGTATTGTGTGTATTTTGTAGTCTCCTCCTTTCCTCTTAAGACGTGAATGTCTTTCACTGCCAAAACTATATTTTATAGCCTCTCTAATGGTTATGTAACTTTCCAGCATAAAGATACAGCATAATTGAGTTGATCGGCACCCTTTCGTGAGTTCGATTATTTCTGGTTTTTCACTCTTATAAGCACAGCCTTAATGACTGCATTTGAAATGAAATCTTTGTACAGCATTTTTATTTGTTGCTTTAAGAAATATGACTGGTGGGAGCTAAAAATATTGATCTCATGAAGGTAGTGAATAGAATGGCTCTTACCAGAAGCTGAAAAGGGTAGTGGGAAGGGGGGATGAATAGGGATTGGTGAGTGGGTGCAGAAGTAGTTAGATAGAACAAATGAGATCTAGTGTTCAGTAGCCCAAAGGGGTGACTATAGTTAACAGTAATTTATTGTATATTTTAAAATAGCCAGAAGAGAAGATTAGGAATGTCCCTGACACAAAGAAATGATAAATAAATGATAAATGTTTGAAGTGACGGCTATCCCAGTTACCCAGATTTTGTCATTACACATTGCATGCTTATATCAAAATATCATGCACACCCCATAAATATGTACAACTATTATGTATCTATAAAAATTAAAAAGAAATTAAAAAAGAAATATACCTAGAAGTAGAGTTCATGCAGGCTTGTAAGGCTTTTTCTAATGATCCTTTGGAAAGAGTGTACCAATTTGTGAGCCTCTCAGAGTTTAAAAAGAGTTAAAGCTTGTGGCTTTTCATCTTCAGGAATGACAACTATAAGAGGTAAATGTGTCAAATAGTAATAAATCCGTGATTTCGTAAAAATACATAAAGTCACTTTACTATATCCGTGGATCAGTGATCATGATGAACTTGGAAACTTGGGGCAGGCTTGGTTTTTAATAATGCACATTTTCAGTTGAAATAAATAGAAATTGAACTATATCAATGACAAGGAACCATAATTTAAGATGACTTTTTTTCCCAAATGACATCAGTAAAAGGTACAGAGAGTAGAATAATAGACATTGGAGACTCAGAAGGGCAGGAGGGTGGGAGAAGAGTGTGGGATGAAAAATTACCCAAAGAGTGCTACGTATACTAACTGGGTGAAGGTTACACGAAAAGCTCAGACTTCACTAGTATGCGATATATCCGTGTAACAAATGTGCACAGGTACCCAACCAAGCAATAAAAATAATAAATTCTTTTGATGCCCCTCTTATTTTAGAGAAATATTTTTAACTTTTTAGGTTTGAATTAAAATTTTAATACATTTTGGTTAAGAGATGTCGCATACAATAAATTCTACGTTGAATACCAGAAAAAAAGGAAAGAGGTGTGAGTTTTATGGGTGAAGCTGATTTCTAGGGATCGCACAGTCAGTTGTTTGCAGGGCCAGGTGGGAAACGCACAGGAAGGAAATGGGTCTGGGGTAGGATATTTGGGAGGAGGTGCCATGGGGTCATGCCGAACTAGAGAGCATGGCCCCATTTAGAGATGTCAGGTGTCGCCCATGTATAGGATTTGGGCCTAGGATTTATTTATAAGATATTTCCATTTTTCATATAACTTCAGAATTCAGAATTTTAAATGTGAAAATTCTCTCTCTTTTTTTTTGTTTTTGAGACAGGGTCTTGCTCTATTGCCCAGGCTACAGTGCAGTGGTGTCATCATAGCTCACTGCAACCTCACACTCCTGGGCTCAAGTGATCTTCCTGTCTCAGCCTCCCAAAGTACTAGGATTACAGGTGTGAGCCACCATGCTTGGCTTCTCAATGTATTTTAATATATATTTCTAATAAACAATAAGTACTCTGCTCTAAGCATAACCAGATTACTGTGATCACATCAACACTTCCTGGGCCCAGAACATTGTCATGGTCATCTTCAATGGCAACACATCATGTTATTTTTGAGAGTGAACTTGACTATTTATACATTTTAAATGGGAATCAATGGCCAGGCGCGGTGGCTCACGCCTGTAATCCTAGCACTCTGGGAGGCAGAGGCGGGTGGATCGCTTAAGGTCAGGAGTTTGAGACCAGCCTGAGCAAGAGTGAGACCCCGTCTCTACTATAAATAGAAAGAAATTAATTGGCCAACTAAAAATATATACAAAAAATGAGCCGGGCGTGGTGGCGCATGCCTGTAGTCCCAGCTACTCGGGAGGCTGAGGCAGGAGGATTGCTTGAGCTCAGGAGTTTGAGGTTGCTGTGAGCTAGGCTGATGCCATGGCACTCTAGCCCAGGCAGCAGAGTGAGACTCTGTCTCAAAAATAAATAAAGAAATAAAATAAAATAAAAATACACAATTAAATGGGAATCAGTCAAGTGGCCACAGCGAAGGTTACCATTTGGGGTAAAAAAAAAAAAAAAAAAGAAAGTGAAGAGACGTGTTTTCTTACAAAGTGACCCTGAAGACAGTTTTTAGCATGTTTTAAGTAATGTCAGCAGAGTTAGGGCAAGGCGGCTGCCTTCCACAGTGGCTGCTTTGAGAATTAAGGTTTTCTTTTGTGCATAAATATTTTGATTTGTTGTTTAAGGAACTGAGTAAGGAATTGTAGGTCTGAAAGGAAACTCAAGGAGAGGAGTCCTAGCTTTGGTGTTGGGATGAGACTTCTGCCCTTTGCATTGTCCGCTTTGGAAGGGACCTGGTGCATTGGCCTTAGCATTCCTTCACGTTGCGTCACATGCGTTAGATGCACAAGGGGAACGAAGGTCTTGCACATGTGGAGATGACGATGCCCAGATATATATGGCATGCCAGGTACTGTGCTGGCCACTGGGACATGAAATATGTCCCCTCATGGGTCTAGTGATGTGATGTTCAAGCTAAGACTCAAAGAACGATGGAGTTAGCTAGAGATGAGGAAATTCCAGGCAGTGGGAACAGTACGTGCAAAAACCTAACGGTAGGAAGAACCGCATGGGGCATCTGAGGAACCAAATAAAATCCAACACAGGTGGAGTATAAAGTGATGTCAGGCCCATTTGGGGGCAAAGGGATGGGACGACACATTTTCCTTTCTCTAAACTGGGTTCCTTTGCGTCTTCTTCCTGCCTCATCTCTTCCTTATTATAGGAAAACAAGGCAGTCTCATTTGCCAAATTGAATAAAACTCTCTAATAGATGATCTCCACTTCTCAAATATGATTTGAAAGCATAACATGAATTTATTGGTCCCCTAAGGTAAGGGCAGGTCCTTCAACACCACAACAAACACAAGCCACCCCCATGATCGTGATAATTATAGACAGGCAAGACCTCAAGAAGGGTGAGGTGGACGGAGGGAAAAATAAAACCAGGAGAAAAGAGGGGGTGAAATGGAAATACGTTTTAAAATTCCATGCTTTGTGGTTTATGATTAACATCAGTGCAGAAAATGTGTCTACAGAGCTATGAAAAATTCATTAGTGGCATGCTAAGGTCTGAGAAGCTGGTCATTGTTTGATCAGATTAACGATAATGAGAACAGTCTTAAATGAACTTAGATTAAGAAGAGGACTTTCTCCCTCACTGTGATGTAGTCATATGTGTGTAATCACATTTTCTCACAGCCAGTTGCCCTTAGTTGTCTACTAAGGGGTCTTTGCTAAGGAAGAACCAAGAGGGAAGAGGATGGCCTGAGCCCAGGTGCCACCTGGAAGCTGGGGTCAGATGGAGGAGCCGTCACTGGGCACTTGCTGGGCTCTGGTTCATGCTTCTCTGGTCTCCCTGACACTGCCAAGAGCTCTGCTCCTGTGTAGCTCCCAGTCCAGTCGGGGGAGACAGACAACAAACAAACAAACATAAAGAATAAGGAAGCTACCAAGGTTGATAGCAGGTGGTTAAGTGTCATGGAAAAAGAAAAAGTACAACAGGCTTCATGGAAAAGGCGACCCTTGAACAAAGACTTGAAGGAAATGAGGGAGTGATCCATGAGGGTCTCTGGGGGAGAAAAGCGCTCAGATTGAGGCAACAGCATGTGCAAAGGCCCTGAGGTCTCAGAGGAACAGGCAGGAGGCATGTGTGATCAGAGTGGAGTGTTAAAGATCTCATCAGAGAAGTGAAGTGGGATCAGATCATCAGGGCCTTTCAGACCAGTGTAAAGACTTTTACTAAGTGAAATGAGGCACTTTGGAGGGTTTTGAGCAGAGGAGTAACATGAACTGACTTGAGTTTTAACAGCATCTTTCTGGCCACATTGAGAATAAGACCGCAGGAGTCCTGAGTAGAAGCAGGTAGATAAGTTATAAGACTGTGGCTAACACCAGGCTGGTAAGCCATGGTTGCATTTGGGATATACTTAGAATTCACAGCGAACAGGAATTCCAGATGTCTTTGACCTTGCCTGTTGACAGATGAAAAGAAGTGGTGGTATGTACTGGTTGTAATGATTCCAGACTCTTTTGGTTGCAAGTGACAGAGACTGGTTAAACCAAAAGGGAGAATTCTTTGGCTTAGGTAACTGAGACGCTTATGGGTAGCAGTAGCCTTAGCATAGCTGCATCCAGGTACTTAAAGGATGTAGGCAAGGGCGTCTCTCTCCATCACGCAGCTCCAAGTTCTTTCTGGGTTGCTTTCGTTCAGGCAGTCTTTCCTCGTGGGGCCACATGACCACTAGAAGCCCCACACTTGCATCCTATGCCCTTACTGCTTGCAGAAAGAGCATGAATATTTCCCAGTGGCTCCAGTGGATGTCTGGGGTAACCGCACCAGTCAGGAGAGGTTCGCTTCTCTACTTGTAGGGTCTCATGAATCAGTTCTGGAGCCAGGGAGTGAGGTCAGCCCTTCCCAAGCCCCGTGGACCGAGTGGGGGATGTTCTCCAAATGAAAGCTGAGATGCTCTTCCTAAAAGACAATGAGCTTGGCCGGAGGAAACAGTAGATTCTCTTGTCCCAGCGTAGCTAGACTCCTCACCCCAGAATTCCAGCAAATGCGGAGAATTCTAAGTAGGGCAAGTGGATCCAAAGAGTCAAGAACGTAGGACTGGGAATGTCTGGATATCAGAGTGGGATGGTTTAGAGGGTTTTAACTCAGTGTTCACAAGGTCAACCGGGTTTAAATAACAGCTCTCTCCACTAGTCCACTCTAGAGCCAAGTGTGGTCAGACGCCTGGCCCCCTCTTGCAGAGGGTCCACGTGTCCTTTCTGGGACAGTGAGCGGATGAAGAGGGCAAGCACAGTGCTGAGTCCCAGCTCCGCCACCTTCTTGCTGCTGTGTGACTTTGGGCAAGTTACTTAACTTTACTGAGCCACAGAGGATACTGGGAGGGTCAAAGAAAAGAAGGTTTTTAAAGTACTTGGGAAACTGTGGACTTACAAGGCAGGGCCTGGCTGGTGTGTGGCCTAACCAGGAGTAATTTATGGTATTTGCGACTTGTAGACTTTCCAGATAAAATTCAGGGTGCTCAGTTAAACTTGAATTTCAGATAAAAAAAAAACAAAAAATTTTTTTCAGTATAAGTATGCCCAAATATTGCACAGGACACATTTATTTATATTAAAAAAATTATTCGTTGAGTATCTGAAATTGAAATTTAACTGATTTTTTTTTTTTTTTTTTTTTGAGACAGTCTCACTCTGTCACCTGGGCTAGAGTGCCGTGGCATCAGCCTAGCTCACTGCAACCTCAAACTCCTGGGCTCAAGCGATCCTCCTGCCTCAGCCTCCTGAGTAGCTGGGACTACAGGCATGCGCCACCATGCCTGGCTGATTTTTTCTGTATATTTTTAGTTGTCGAATTAATTTCTTTCTATTTATAGTAGAGATGGGGTCTCGCTCTTGCTCAGGCTGGTCTCGAACTCCTGACCTCGAGCTGTCTGCCTGCCTCGGCCTCCCAGAGTGCTAGGGTTACAGGTGTGATAACTGATGTCTTTTTATTTGCTGAATGTGGCAGTCCCAGGTAACAAGGGACATGTGTCATTGTCACCCATCACTCATGACAAACCCCCGACAGCCATCTTGTGCTAGCGCTGGGAAGAGTCCCCAAATTGTAGGCATTATTAGTATTTTCAGATTGGATGTGGCTGAATTTTTTGTTCTTCTTTTTGACTGTGGTTTTAGGACTAAATTTCAGTTATTGAATTTGACATCCTGTGCTTCCTGTCTTCATATGTCAACCTTATAACACTGTGATTTTTAACTCTTCTTTAGATAAGTTTAAATTTTGGATAACCGTGTTGCTTCTTCCAGTTACAGGCCTTAACCTTGGGCTTCAGCTCCTCCGTGACTCAGTTTCCCCATCTGTAAAAATAGAAAACTGTTAGTACTTACCTCCTAATGTTGGTATGAGGATTAGACAACAGGTGCGACATGCTTCGCTCAGTGTCTGGCACCTGACAAGCACTCAATGTTACCTACTGCAGTTGCAGGAAATCTATAGCAGTTCATCTGGCTGGTCTGCAGTAATCAGAGTTTGGTTTTCCAAATTAACTTCTTAGCTCAATTTGGAGATTTTCTGGTTGAATTTTCCCTATGGTTTGGGCTTCATGCCTGGCAGATTGAATCCTTAAAGCAGAATGATAAGATGCAGTTTTCTTGGAGGCAGGGTCTCACTTTGTTGCCCGGGTTAGAGTGCAGTGGCATCATCATAGCTCACAGCAACCTCAAACTCCTGGGCTTAAGGGATCCTCCTGCCTCAGCCTCCCGAGTTGTTGGGACTACAGGAGCAAGCCACCATGCCCAGCTAAATTTTCTATTTTTTGTAGAGATGGGGTCACACTATGGTGTTCAGATTGGTCTCGAACGGCTGGCGTTAAGCGATCCTTCTGCTCTGGCCTAGGATTACAGGCGACAGCCACTTCACCTGGCCAAGAGAGACTTGACTTTTGATCCATGTGGGCAGTTATCAGCTCTCAATGGGTGGGAGGGTGAGGGATGGGAAGGTAGAACTTCTAACAGTGATGTGGACTGGATTGTTCCCAGGAGTGATGGGCATGGCTGTGGCCATCTTGACTCTAGATTGTGCCCCAAATCCACGCAGGGATGCCCTCCTTAGCAAGGGTGGTGGACACAGCAGTGTGACCTGAATCTGAGCCATTTTGAGCCATTCTCTGCAGCCCTAACTATTCTTATCTATTCCTCCCCTGCAGGCCCTGAGCGAATGCCTGGGATAGTTAAAAATGAGCTCCCAGGTCGTCACAAGTCCAGGGCTGACCAGGAACAGGGTGGGGACTTGGCTAGGCCAGGATGCCCCATACGTCTTACGCATGCATGCTTCTGTTCACTTGAGATCATTTAAAATGGAAATATTTTTCAAGCTTGGTGTTTTTATCCATGTGACACTTTCAGAGAAATGTTTTTAGATGTCTGTGGGAGATGCAGCCGCTGAAGTCCCTGCTCTGCACGATTCTCTTGTAGCTTCTGTAAAAGGAGTGTTCGGCTGGGCTGGGGTGGGGGGGTTGTGAGATTTCAGAGGCAGATCACAATGTGTTTCTTTCTTCTCGAAATGAGCATTTACTGTTGAGAAACAAAAGTGTTTGAAAGGTCCGCATCAACGTTAGTATTAAAGTTGTAATTTTACATGAGTTATGTGACTATATATGTCATTATACAGTAACCATAGCTGGTTCTTACTCTATGTTAGGTGCTCATCTGAGCTTTATGTACCTGGCTACCCAAAGTATGGTCCCTGGGTGTCACACCTGGGAGCAAGTGAGAAATGCCAAATCTTAGGACCTGTCCTAGACTCACTGAATTGCATTTTAATACAATCAGGTGATTTTATGAGCACATCAAAGTTTGAGAAGACCAGTTGAATCCTCAGAACAACTCCAGTATAATGAAGAACCACTTCATTACAAATAATTGTTTTTATTGTGGTAAATATACATAATATTTGTCACTGGATCATTATTGTTTAACTATAAGTATCCAATTCAGTGACATTAAATACGTTTGCAGTGTTTTTTTTTTTATCATCCCTCATAGAAATGCTGTACCCATTAAACCAGGCGTCCTCAAACTACGGCCTGCGGGCCACATGCGGGTGTTTTTGCCCATTTGTTTTTTTACTTCAAAATAAGATATGTACAGTGTGCATAGGAATTTGTTCATATTTTTTTTTAAACTATAGTCCAGCCCTCCAACGGTCTGAGGGGACAGTGAAGTGGCCCCCTGTTTAAAAAGTTGGAGGACCCCTGCATGAAACAGTAACTCTCTGTTCCTCCTACCTTCTGCCCCCAGTCACTTCTATTCTGCTGTCTGTCTTTATGAATTTGCCCATTGTAGGTACTGCCTGTAAGTGGAATTATACAATATTTGTCCTTTTGTGTCTGGCTGATTTTACTTAGCATGTTTTTTGAGGTTCATCCAGGTTGCAGCATGTTGAATCAGTGCTTCATTCCTTTTTATGGCTGAATAATATTCCATCGTATGGACATACCACATTTTGTTTATTCATTCTTTTGTTGTTAGACACTTGGGCTGAGTCCGTCTTTTGTCTATTGTGAATAATGCTGCTATGAACATTGGTGTATAAGTATCTCTTTGAGTTCCCGTTTTCAGTTCTTTGGGGTATATTCCTAGGAGTATTTACTCTATTTAGAAAATGAAAAAATTGAGATGCAGAGACAGGAAGGGACTTGTCTGAAGTCATACAGTGGCTCAGTGGTGACACTGGGTTTCTGAGTTTTCTTATTCCTTCCCATTAGCCCAGAGAATACATGCAAGTTTGTCTTAAAGAGAAGGACCAGTAGTTTTTTTCCTTTCTAGGGGTGACAGCATGGCCTGGTGGGAAAACTTAGGCTTTGGAATCTGCCAGATCTGAGTTCAAATCCAGCCACTTGCCTTTCCTAAGTATGACGTCTTGGGCAATTTACCTACGCAGTCTCTGGCTCCATTTGCAATGCCTACCCCATGGGAATTGCTGAGATCATTAAATGTGAAAAAAATAATTCAAGTGCCTGTCTTATAAATATTCAGGAATTGGCTTCTGTTAAATATAAGGAGGTTCCTCAAACAAATTAAATATAGAATTCTCATATGATGCAACAATTCCACTTCTGGGTATATACCCCAAAGAATTGAAAGCAATGACTTGCACAGGTACTTTTCATAACATGCATTATTCTGCATGTTCATTGCAGCTTTATTCACAATAGCCAAAAGGCAGAACCAACCCAAGGATCCATTGACAGTCAAATGGATAAACAAAAGGTGGTATATGCATACAGTGGAATATTATTTAGCCTTAAAAAAGGAATGAAGTGTTTACATGTGCTACAACATGGATGAACTCTGAAAACATTATGCTAAACGAAAGAAGCCAGATCCCAAAGAACAAACATTGCATGATTCCGCTTATATGAGGTACCTAGAGTAGTCAAAATCATAAAGACGGAAAGTAGAATGGTGGTTGCCAGTGGCTGGGAGGAAAAGGCGTGACAAGTTATTGTTTAGTGGGTGCAGGGTTTCAGTTTGGGATGATAAAAAGGATCTATGGACAGGTCGTGGTGATGGTGGCACAACAATGTGCATGTGCTTAGTGCCACTCAACTGTACATTTAAAAATGATGTCTTTATGTTATATATATTTCACCAGAATTAAAAAAATAAGGAGACAAAGGAAGGGCAGAATGTCTTCTTAAGCACCAATGTTATGCTGGTAGGCATTGATTACCTTGCTTTCCATACCAATGTCTACTTGGAACCTGGGGAAGGCCTGGTCTTTTCTTTTCTTTTTTTTTTTAAATGTAATGATGATAAAATCATTACTGCAGAATGATCAGTGTTGTCATTGGGTGGCGGCAGGGTGCCAGAGACTGGACTAAGCACTTTCCGTATATTATCATAGTTTCATCCATACAATGACCCTGGGAGGTAGGAACCATCCCATTTGGCACATGACAGAGATCAAGTAATTCTCCTAAGGACACACAGCTGGTGAGTGGTAGAGGCAGGATTGGAAAGCCTCAGGATCTGCTGTCCTATGGGGCATGCTGTGTCACCTCCCAGGATGCCTGCCAAGAGGGAGTCTAGCAAGTGCACCCTTAGAGTTCTAATCGTGCCTCCACGTTTCAGGGAGAGGGTGGGTGGTGAAGGTCATTGGGCCACCTCTCCCAAGAGCAGGGCCATCTGTGGCTGTCACTGCTGGATGATTTTTCTTTTCTGGATGAATGCAAATCTATGACATGGAGAATGGATATTCAGGGAAACTTCCAAAGTACCAGAAAGAGCTCTTGGAAACGGCACTAGTGGAGTCCGTTTTCCTCATCTGAAGCAGCCCTGACATATGCAAAGCAAACCTGTAGTTCACCTCCAAAGCAGAAGCTTCCAGATTCCCAATTGAGAGATGCTAATTAGGAATCGCAGAGCATCCATCATCCTTGTGGGCGCTTTGCACGTAACGTTCAGCGATCACAGCACCCCTGTGAACAAGTTATCAGGACTTCTTTTCTTGTAGCAGAAAACAAGATGGGCTAGGGAAGGTTTCCGTGGTTTGCCTAAGAAGGAAACTGAGGCTGGGATGGGGAGAGAGCTAGTTTTTCTTCTCTTTTCTCTGTTGTTTGATTCCAGATCTACATAGGAAAGAACTATAGGCAGCCATTACTTTGGTTTTGAAAAGGCTACATTGGCAGTGTTCTGTAGTGGGTAAAACACACACACACACACACACACACACACACACACACACACACACACACATGCACACACACAGAGCCTTTGGAATCAGTCCTGGTTTCAAATATCAGATTTGCTGCTTATCAGCTGTGTGTCTTTGAGCAACTGTGTGTATCCATTTTTTCGTCTGAAAAATACACATATTATTAGGACCTGCCTCTCAGGGTATACAATACTTAGCCTTATATCAGACATGCAGGAAGTCATAATAGTAGTGGCTATTGCTGCTGTCATTATTAAAATTATTATTACGTAACATATCGCAATGTATTAAAACAATAGCGAGCAACTCTGTAATTGGTTAAAAGCTAACAACATTAATGATCTTCCCCATTAAATAGTAAGGGCGGTAGCAGACAATTTATTTCTAAAGTTTTTTTTTTAAGTGGAAAATGTAAACATAAAGGAAAAAAATAGTTTAACAAGATTCCACAGACTTAGCACCCAGATTCAACAATAATTAACATCTTGCCAATCTTGTTTCGTTTGTCTTTGTCTCACTTTTTGTGTGTGTGTGTGTGTGTGTGTGTGTGTGTGTGTTGGAGTGTTTTGAAGCACATCCCGAAGGTTGTAGACTTTTATCTGTAAATACTTCCATATACCTCTCAAACAGGTAAGACCTTTGAAGATGACGTGACCACAAAGTTATTACCATGACTTACAAAACAAGAAATTAATTTCTTAATATCACTTAATACCTGGCCCATGTTCAGATATCTCCAAATGTCCTTAAAGTGTCTTGTCGCAGTTGATATGTTTGGATCGGAATCCATGTGAGGGGCTCACGTTGCATTTGGTTCATACGTCTCTTAGGTTCTTAATCCTCAGAGTTCCTCGTCCCCTTTTCCTACATTACTTATTTGTTAAAGAAATGGAGTCATTTGTCTGGTAGAATTTCCATGCTTCCTTGGGGGTATGGTCTAACTTTTTCCTCTATCCCCATATTTCTTGTAAAATGGTAAAATGATGGCTAGATCTAGAGATGTCGGATTAGGTTCAGGTTTTTGTGTTTTTCTTTCGCAGAAATACTCCATAGGTGATGCTGTGTATTTTGTATGATCTCATCGGAAACCACGCAACATCCAGATGTCGAGCGTTTGGTGACATTCAGACTGATGGAACAGGGTCAAGTGTTGTCAGCCTGATCTATCCATTATGGGGTATCTCAGTAGTTTTTCACCTAATGACGGCACCCACTGATGACTCTGTCCAGAGCCCTAACTCCATTAGAGGATGCAATACGATGCTTTCCCAACCCTAGTATTCTTTCTGCATGATAAGCTAGAATTATTTTATAAATAACTTTTTGCTTATCACCTTTATGGTTACTCTGACGTACAGTTTATAGGCAGGACAAACGCCAGTTCTTTCTCTCTTAGCACTTTTTCTAATGACGAGTTGGTACCCTAGCAACCTCCACGGCTGGCCAGGGATTTTCAAGAATTTTATTATGAATCTATGGATTCAGAAAAATGATTTGATGCGTTTCAACCCATTGTAGCCATTACTGTCCTTGATGCTCAGTGTCCCATCTTTGGCTCATGGGAGCCACTTGAAGTTGCCTCACAAGTTTTTCAGACATGGCGCCAGTTGTCATGAATGACTTCCATGCTTTCTGGCACAAGAAGTTGACCCAGGATTATTTTCTTCCCCACAGATGGAATAAGCCACTTCTTGAAGAAGCCCTGATCCCTTTTAGAGTGAAATGGCACTTAGAAACCACAGTTGGGTACTCTGGGTGCTCATTGCTACTGGGTTATCATTTCAGTAGAGTTAGAAAACATGTACTTTTTAGAGAAAAAAAGAATTCATAATATTTCAAATTTAAATATAAGATTATAGGAGTTTGCTTAACTTTTGATTTTATGCTTATGTCTCCTTTCTGTTAAGGAAGGAGTCTTGGTTTCTAACTATATCGACCTAAATATTTATTTATATATTTCAAAATAATGATACTTATACTGTTATTATTAAATAAGAATACTGAATACAAGTAAGATTTTATTGTTTTGCAGTTCCTTTTGGCCATTAGGATATGTCCTGTTAGAGTCATATAAAATTTTTTTTCTGTATAGTTGTGTCACCAACTTGATATACAGATAGGTTTATTTTGGTTTTTAAATTTTTGCTTCTTTTAACCTCTATTTAAAAAACTCAAATATATATATATATATATGTGTGTGTGTGTGTGTGTATGTGTATACATATACATGTGTATGTATGACATATATGTTAACACGTGTATTAACTAATATCACCCCATTTCTTACACAAAAGATAGAATATTATATATACTGTATACCCTAATAATCTAAAATAGGATACCCGTTTAGTTCTATTTCAGCTTAGTTTGTTTCACTGTGTTCGAATTACATTACAATTACAACCATTTCTGATTATTCACAATGGTTGTATTCCATAAAGTCTCCACAAACACAGAATTAACAAATACAGAACCTGTAGGGGAGATAAACAGTGTTAGATTCCTGCAAACCTTTGGTCACATTTTCACCAACTGATCAATACCTAACCTGGTTTTACATGTGTTTCTGCTTAAAGACACCGTATTTGATAGATAGATAGTTCATTAACATGGAACTCCCGGCCATCAGCACTACAGCTCATAGCTGAATGTAGCTTGTCTAACACATGTTTTCTCTGTAAGGCACGTCATAGCATTCTTTTGCTTAGGAACACTAGCTATGACTTCAGCCCTGGCTGGGGGGCCATTTTAAACAGTGAAATTGCCAAAACAAAAAAAGGGCATAAACATATGAAACAAGAAGGCCAAATGTCACCTTGTTGGAACCTCAGCTGGCAACGTGTACATTGGGCAGCTCAAATTTTTCACTGCATGTGTAAGTCCTGAAATGACTGCGAAAACACCATGAATATTCATTGGGGGGTTACGAATGAGCTTTAGAGAGTAGACAGGTCTGCAAATGGAATAATCAGTGAATAATGGGCATCGACTATATTTCATGTGTTTCTCTTTGTTTTCTTTCTTCTACTTTCCCTGCTAAGTTGTGAGTTTCACGAGAGGCAGCACCATGCCATCGTGCACCTTGTACGTGTTGGATAGATGCAAGGATCTCCAAGGAAGAGAGGATATTTTCTACTTTGGGTCCTGCAGCTCTACATATTTGTGGTTAATTTGGTTGAGATGTGTTTCCATTCTCCTGAACTGTAGTGTTTTGTCATTAATGCACTGATTGGGCACACTAGTCATTAGATCTTTCATATCTCTTGGTTCTGGGTCTTCAGAGAGATTTTACATGAAATCAAGCTGATATAAAATTTCCCACGTGCCTTATTTACGACGTTTGTTCGCTCTACCGTATGATCTACCCAGATCTTGTTTAAATAGGGAATTCCACTAATATATGTGAGCTGTACTTTCCTATTGCCTGAAGTTGATGGACATGCACTTGTTCGGCCACTCGGACTTTGCCTGAGAAGCCCATTATGTTGTCCCGGTAGCTGATCTTGAGCCGTGAACTTTAGCCTGTGAGGTAGCATTTCTCACAGAATTTCTCTGAGAACAAGTTAAAGCATTTGCATTAGATTGGCTGATGAGGTTTTGTAGGATGTTGCTAATTTGAGACTCTCTGGGTTTGCCCTGTCTTCAGATAGGTGGGAACGCTTCTGGGTGTGATTAACAGCCTAAATATACCGCGTCAACACGCCAGCCTTCCAGAGAGCTTGGGAAGGAGCCCTGGCTTCTGTCTGGGGACTGCTTCTATTAGAGTCTTCATCATACTTTGTTTACATCTAGTGCATCAAATTCTAGGCAAATAAAAGTATACAGCCTCCATAAATAGCTGTCACACAAACATACATTTGCTAAACTCTTCAGGGATTTGCATTTACGTATGTAAGAAGAGCATCTACTATTTACCGATTACTTCTTTTTATTTTGTCAAACCAGTTTACTAGCTATACATCCTCTTGTGGATGCATTAGAACTTTATCCGTGTTGAAAAAGGGGTAGGTGAGCCCAATGCAAGGGGGTAATAATTAATGATAATGCTTGCTGTTGTTTAATGAGCATGTACTATGTGCTAGGCAGGGCACTCAGGGGTTTACGTTGATTGCATTTAGTTCTCACAGCAGCTCTGAGAGGCCAGTAGCACCATTTGCCTTTTACAGATGAGGAAGCTGAGGCTCAGAGAGGTGAAGCAACCTACCTAGGGTCACACAGCCCATCATATCAATATTTGCCTTTTCTAGATGAGGAAGCTGAGGCTCAGAGAGGTGAAGCAACCTATCTAGAGTCACACAGCCCATCAGTGGCAGAGTCTAGGTCTGCCTGACTCTACAGCCTATGTGTTAACCACCTTGGTTAGAAGTGTCTCGAAAAGCCTTTTTATAATAAGTTCTCACTGTGTGGCCTCAAACACAGATTTATTTAATTTGCTTAATATTTACTGAACATTTTATCTTATAAATATATACAACACTACAGTTGGCATTTGTGGAATTAGGAATACCTATGGCAGACAATACTTATGTAATATTTAATGTTCCTGGCACTAAAGCACATGTACAGTTCTGATGACTTTACATAGATTGGCTCATGTAATCAGTATAATAACCCTTTGAAGTAGGTCGTCCTATTACACCCATTTTACAGATGAGGAAACTGAGGCCCAGGGAGATTAAATGAGACCTTGAAGTCATGCAGTGAGCAAACAGCAAAGCCTGGATTCATATAAATGTGCAGGTGCCAGGGCCCCCGAATCAGACTATTACACCGTTACTGTCTCTGATAGCACCAGGAGTAAGAACAGTACACAAATCACTGTAATTTAGAGTGAGGGGGTTGTTGGGTTTCTATCTCCCGTGAGTCCACACTTTCTCAAGTTTGTGGGCCAGGAGTTTGTCATCTGTTGGCCGCAAACCCACTTGGAAGCCAGGTGGGTGCCGAATTCAGAAACATTTGTTTCTTTATGCCGGAATCCTTCCTCCCCTCCACTCTGCTCTGCAGTGTGGGCAGCCACCCTGGGGACCTGCCATCCCTACCCTAGGCGCTGAGTTTACTTAGAGAAGTTAAGAGATTGGGTTATAGAATCTACTCTCAGGAAAAGGATTTCACCTCTCACATGATTTGTGTATTTCTTTTTTTTTTTAATTTTCCTTCCCCCGCCCCCCTCTGTATTTCTTTTTTAATTTATTTTATTTTTTTATTTTAGCATTTTATGGGGTACAAGTGTTAAGGTTACGTATATTGCCCATGTCCCCCTCCCCCCTCAAGTCAGAGCTTCAAGCGTGTCCATCCCCCAAACGTTGCACATCTTACTCCTCGTGTTTGTATATACCCATCCCCTCCTCGCCCCTCCCACCTGCCCGACACCCGATAAATGTTACTCCTATATGTCCACTTAGGTGTTGATCCGTTAATACCAATTTGCTGGTTGAGTACATGTGGTGCTTGTTTTTCCATTCTTGAGATACTTCACTTAGTGGAATGGGTTCCAGCTCTATCCAGGAAAATACAAGAGGTGCTATATCACCATTGTTTCTTAAAGCTGAGTAGTACTCCATGGTATACATATACCACATTTTATTAATCCACTCATGAATTGCTGGGCACTTGGGTTGTTTCCACAGCTTTGCAGTTGTGAATTGTGCTGCTATAAACATTCCAGTGCAGGTGTCTTTTTTGTAGAGTGTCATTTGATCTTTTGGGTAGATGCCCAGTAGTGGAATTGCTGGATCAAATGGTAGATCCACTCGTATCGCTTTGAGGTATCTCCATATTGCTCTCCACAGAGGGTGAACTAGTTTGCAGTCCCACCAGCAGTGTAGGAGTGTTCCTATCTGTCCGCATCCATGCCAACATTTATTGTTTGGGGACTTTTTGATAAAGGCCACTCTCACTGGAATTAAGTGATATCTCATTGTGGTTTTGATTTGCATTTCCATGATGATTAGAGATGTTGAGCATTTTTTCATATGTTTGTTGGCCATTATTCTGTCTTCTTTTGAAAAGTTTCTGTTCATGTCCTTTGCCCATTTTTTGATGGGGTTGTTTGATTTTTTCTGGCTGATTTTCCTGAGTTCTAAATAGATTCTAGTTATCAGCCCTTTATAAGATGTGTAACTTGCAAAAATTTTCTCCCATTCTGTGGGTTGTCTGTTTGCTCTCTTGACAGTTTCTTTGGCTGTGCAGAAGCTTTTTAATTTGATCAGGTGCCATTTGTTTATTTGTGTTGCTGCTGTGATTGCCTTTGGGGTCTTCTTCATAAATTCTTTGCCTAGGCCAATGTCTAGCAGAGTATTTCCAACATTTTCCTCTAGAATTTGAATAGTTTCACACCTAAGGTTCAAGTCTGTTACCCAGCGTGAGTTGATTTTTGTGAGAGGTGAAAGGTGTGGGTCTTGTTTGAGTCTTCTACATGTGGCTATCCAGTTTCCCCAGCACCATTTATTGAATAAGGGTTCTTTTCCCCCGTGTATGTTTTTGTCTGCTTTGTTAGCCAAGATTAGTTGGCTATATGAGGATGGTTTTGTATCTGGGTTCTCTGTTCTGTTCCACTGGTCAATGTCCCTGTTCTTGTGCCAGTCCCAAGCTGTTTTAATGACTGTAGCCTTGTAGTGTAGTTTGAAGTCTGGTAAATTAATACCTTCTATTTTGTTTTTATTCCCTAGGATTGCTGTTGCTATACGGGGTTGTCTCTGGTTCCATACGAGGTGTAAAATTAATTTTTTTATATCTGTGAAAATGATGATAGTATTTTGATAGGGATTGCATTGACTCTGTAGGTCACTTTGGGTAGTATAGACATTTTAACAATGTTGATTCTGCTGACCCATGAGCATGGTATATTCTTCCAGCTGTTTACATCCTCTGCTATTTCCTTCTTCAGTGTTTCATAGTTCTCCCTGTAGAGGTCTTTTACCTCCTTAGTTAAATATATTCCAAGGTACTTTATTTTCTTTGTTGCTATTTTGAAGGGAATTGAGTCTTTTGATTTGGTTCTCACTTGTACTGTTGTTGATGTATATGAATGCCTCTGATTTCTGTGTATTGATTTTGTATCCCGAGACTTTACCAAATTCATTTATCAATTCAAGGAGTCTCTTGGTTGAATCCTTGGGGCTTTCTAGGTATAATATCATGTCATCAGCAAAGAGTGAGAGTTTGATCTCTTCTGCTCCCATTTGGACGCCCTTAATTCCACTCTCTTGTCTGATTGCTGTAGCAAGGACTTCCAGCACTATGTTGAATAGAAGTGGAGATAGTGGGCAACCTTGTTTGTTCCAGTTCTAAGTGGGAATGCTTTCAATTTTTCCCCATTCAGCATGATATTGACTGTGTGATTTGTGTATTTCTGACAAATGGAAATCATGACTGTATCTCTTTCATGGGACTATTGTGAAGTTTCAAGTTAATGCATGCAAAGTAGCTGGTTTCGTGCCTGACATATAGCAAATGCTCAATAAATGACATTGATGTGTTACTATTATTTATCTGTTTTATTTTAACTTAGGAGATGGTCTTATTCTTTCCCTATTCCATGTTAAAGCCACCATTATAGGACCCACATTCTTTCTCTTTCACTTAAACTATTAAAAAATTATATTCATATAATGCATTAATCATTCTCCTAGTAAAAAATTGGAATATAATGGATAAAATTAAAACTTCGTTTGACCAGCCCTCCAGTTAATTCTAGGGCCTTTTCCTTGCCTCCTGGAGCTAACTAGTATTAGCAGTTTGCTGTGTATCCTTCTAGAATATTTTCTGTGTATTCGCATACACATTTATGCACTTATGGGAAATATGTATCATTGTTTCATTGATGTATTTGTGTTTTTTATACTTTTGCCATATGCATCATTCTGTAATTTTCTTTTTTACTTAGTGATATGTTCTATTATTCGTTCCTTCTTTTTCATGTCTTCTATGTCCTTGCTGTTTTCGTGTAGTTATTCTATCATTTATCAAGGGTGCAGTATTGAAGTTTCTTAACTATTATTGTTAAATTGTTTATTTATCCCTTTAACTCTGTGAGGTTTTATTTCATGTATTTTGGGGTTCTGTTGTTAGGCTATGCATATAATTGTTGTCTTATCTTTTAAAGTGCTGCCTTATAGTCTATGGAATGTGTATCAACCAGTGTGGGCCAGGAAATGCTGCAGGAAAACAAACAAACAAACAAAAAAACAACTCTCAAATTTCAGTAGCTTAACATGACACATGTTTGTTTTTTCTCTCATGCTGTGTGTTCAGCACAGCGCAAGAGAGGCCACTGCTAATCAGATTCACCCATGGGCTAAAGCTAATAGAGGCTTCGACTCCACAATCACCAAGGCAGAAAAAGGGATGTATAGACTCCCGTGCTGGTTCTTGAAGGCTTCCACTTGGAACTGACACATGTCATTTCTGTTCATGATTCGTTGGCCAGAGCAGGTCACCTGGCCGTGCCATACAGCAGAGTCCAGAGACGCCAGAGTGTAGAACTTGGTAAGAACTAGGTGTATTCATTTTCTAGAGTTGCTGTAACAAAATACCACAAACTACGTGGCTTCATGCAACAGAAATTTATTCTCTCACTGTCCTGGAGGCCAGAAGTCTCAAATAAAGGTATCAGCAGGGATGTGCTGCTTCTGAAAGCTGCAGGGGAGAATCCTTCCTCCCTCCTTCCAGCTTTGGCATTTTTTGGCTTGTGGCAGTATCACTTAGATCTCTGCCCCTGTCTTTGTGTGGCCTTCTCTCTGTCTCCTACTTCTGTCTCTTATAAGGATGCTCTCATTGGATTTAGGGCTCACCCTAATTTAGTATGATTGCCTCTCCATTTGTACTACATCTGCAAAAGACCCTATTTCTAAATAAGGTCACATTCTGAGGTTCTAGGTGAACAGGAATTTTGGGGCGGTGCTATTCAGCCCACTGTGGCAGGAGAGATGGGATTTTTGTTTGTTTGTTTGTTTGTTTTGGAGACAGGATCTCACTCTGTCACCCCGGGTAGAGTACAGTGGTGTGGTCATAGCTCACTGCAACCTCAAACTCCCAGGCTAAGCAATCCTCCTATCTCTGCCTCCCGAGTAGTAGCTGGGACTATAGGCACCTTCCATCACACCTGGCTAATTTTTTCTATTTTTAGTAGAGACAGGGTCTCACCCTTGCTCAGGCTGGTCTCTGACTCCTGAGCTTAAGCAATCCTCCTGCCTTGGCCTCCCAGAGTGCTAGCATTACAGGTGTGAGCCACTGGGCCCAGCCTGGATGAACAGGTTTAAAGGAAGAGAGAGGTGAGATGTGTGGATGGGGAAGGGGTCATTCCCACTCCACGGTGCTTGGCGGTGGTGATTGCTTTGTTGATGGGACTTTTAAACCATCCCTCAATGAACTGACGCATGAGTGGCTCACAACAGCCAAAAGAAACCAGGTCCCTGAGTCCTGGTCTAGAAACTCGCTGTGCAAATCCCAGGATGCTTCTCCTCTTGGGCCACCTGGGGGTGGACCATTCTGCTTCTGAAGCCGACATGGGGAAGGGACAAGATATGACATCTGTTTCTAACCCGAAATTGTCACTGTTACCCTGTCTCCACCTCCCCGTGCCCTGCCCAGGGTAGGGCTTCTCAAGCTCTGGGTTTGCTAGAAACTGTCATCAATAGGTTAATTTGGAACAAACTGTTTTCAGAACTGCTGGAAACAGTGTCTGCCCTGAGGGGACTGGCTGCCAGTGAATTTTTTTTAACTAGGTAAGCTTCCCCAGTTGGCATTTCACTATCTTTATAGGTCCTTGCTTGCTGTCTTCCTAAAATACAACATCCGAGGAGCCAAGATCAGAGAACATTCTCTCCTCTGAAGTGTTAAGATCAAATCACTCTTCCTTTTAATTTGCTTTTTCCTTCTTTTTATATTTTGAAAGCTGGCTCCTTGTTGAACATTTGGACAGGATGTAAAAGTGTCAAGAAGTACAAAACGGAGTCCCATAATCCCACCACCCCAACGAGGGCCCCCAGTGCCAATTTTTGGTATTTTTCCCCCCTTATGTATTGAGGTCATCTGCCTGGACCACTTAATGTCTTGCTTTTCTTGCTTAAAGGTCCATTATTATTTACAGATGTAATTTCTCTGTCATTTTCAAAACTCTCAGACAACTTTAAAATCCCTGTGGACAAACAACTGAGGTTTTCCATAAGGACATAAATTATAACATAGTTCTCTTTCATTGGCAATGTTTTGCTGTAAGTTTTCATAGTTCTTGATGGTCTTAAGATCACAGGTATATTTTTCGTGTTTCCCAGAAGAATATAACATACCATCATTTGAATCGTGTTAATTCTTTTATTTCACCAAGGAAGCCAAGATATAGCATTAAGCAGCGTCAGAGATCCAAGTAGCTAAACACCAGCGAGTAGCTTTTCCCATTGACCTTGGGATTACCAATGACTGCTTAAATTGGTTTTAGGGGAACGTGCTTATACTTAGTACATAATGGCACTGAAAAATCCAGGACTCTTGTCACAGCGCCTCTTAGAGGTTGAGAGAGAGCCCTAGGCCACTCTCATTCTTGGAGTTTCCTGGTATATTAAAAATGAAGAAAACTAAGAAAATGCCAAAATAGAATTATGCAAGTTGGTGGTATGTTTTAGATGTTTTCGCTTAGAAAATCAACATGTTTAACACACACGGTACAGTGACGGATGATTCACGTCCTTTGGAGATAGCATCAGATGTCTGAATTTGAAGTCCCTTCTGGATTCAAGGCTCAGGACAAGTGGTCCTCTTGGCCTCATGAAGCATAAGCCTTGGTTTCTTGCCAAGCATATGCTGGCGTGTTTCAAATCTTCTTTACATATGCCGCTTATGTAGCCATTGAGAGTTTGTGATCACATTGAATTGTGGTATTTTGTCAACAGTGTCATTTATTCAGCAAGTATATTGAATGCCTGACATAAAAGGAAACTGGGAGAGAGAAGGTTCTTGCCCTTAAGGTGCTGTCTAGTGAGGACATGGACTTGCAGAGAAAAAAAAAAAAAACATATATATATATATAAATAAAATAGGACAAGAAGTCCTTGGATAGAGATATGTTCAAGTCCTGCCATAGCAGAGAAGGGAGGTTTTGTTTGGAGAATGTATTAGTTAGCTTTTGCTGCAGTAACAAATAATCCCCAACTTCAGCGATTTGTGACAACAAATACTTCATTTCTTGCTCATGTGTCTGTGGGTCACTGAAGCAGCTCTGCTGTAGGATGTGGGTTGGGTGCAAGTCTGTGCCACAGGACTCTCATTCTAGACCCACTCTGAAGGAATGGCAGCTTCCTGGACATCTTCTCGTGACAGATCATAGGAGTGCGAGAAGCCAAACCAAAAGTCTTTGCTCAGATGTGGCAACCATCGTGTCAGCTGACATTCCATTGGCCAAAGCAAGTCACATGACCAATCCCACCCTTAGTGGGGTGGGCATGATTATTCTTCTTGTGTGTGTGTGTGTGTGTGTGTGTGAGAGAGAGAGAGAGAGATAGACAAAAAGAGAGAGAGAGGGAGAAAGGGGGGAGAGATACAGAGAGAGAGAATATTTGCAGAACAGTAATACAATCTACCATAGAGAAAGTTTAACAGAGGAGATGACCTTTGAATTGGGTTTTGAAGAGGTTCATCAGGCGTGACTGATGTGTGGAAGTTTAGAACCATATGGTATCTTAAAGGCCACATAGTGAGGACTACAGCCACTTGCTCTAGATGATCCTAGGTGGCCTGGATCGCAGGAGTGTCTGGTAGTGAATTTCAAACCTGCTTGGGTAGGGAGACACTGAAGTGTGATCTTTGTGAGTGACAGCCTTCCCTTTGCTAGTAACAAGAGGAGCAGAGTGAGCACACAGATGCTTTTTTCTTAGGACTACACTGTGATATGCCACGTGCTAAACTCATGCTTGCCTTCTTTTTTTTTTTTTTTTTTTTTGAGACAGAGTCTCACTGTGTTGCCCAGGCTAGAGTGAGTGCCATGGCGTCAGCCTCGCTCACAGCAACCTCAAACTCCTGGGCTCAAGCGATCCTACTGCCTCAGCCTCCCGAGTAGCTGGGACTACAGGCATGCACCACTATGCCCGGCTAATTTTTTGTATATATATTTTTAGTTGGTCAATTAATTTCTTTCTATTTTTAGTAGAGACGGGGTCTCGTTCAGGCTGGTTTTGAACTCCTGACCTCAAGCAATCTTCCCACCTCAGCCTCTCAGAGTGCTAGGATTACAGGCATGAGCTACCACACCCAGCCCATGCTTGCCTTCTGAACTGACATTCACACAAAGAGTTTGCAAAGCAACATCCTCCAGAGTTCTCTTTGAGGGTTCTATGATGCTGTATAATAATATCGTACCATACCAAGAGGGTACAGGTGAGGGTCTGGCCCTATCTGTGCTATTCAGGGCATTTCTCTAATTGTCTCCAGAGGATCTTGTGAAATCTTGAAGCTTCTACAAAGCAAAGTAAATTTAATTGTGATAACATAAGGCTGAGGCAGAATGATCATTTGAGGCCAGGAGTTCGACACCAGCCTGGGCAACAAGCTAGACTGTATCTACAAAAAATAATAATAATAATAAAATTAACTGGGCATGGTGGTGCACACCTGTAGTCCTAGCTACTTGGGCGGCTGAGGCAGGAGGATTGCCTGAGTACAGGAGTTGGAGGCTACAGTGAGCTATGAAGACACCACTGCACTTCAGCCTGGGCAACAGAGTAAGACCCTCTCTATAAGAAAAGAAAAATAATGTCATGGCTGGGGGGGTGTCTCTTAAAGGTAGGGGCATTATTCAACCCTGATTTCCTGAGCCTTATACAGGAACAAATACAAAGCAAGACTCTCGTTAGTCAATGTGGACTATTTTCTTTTAGAAAATAGTGTTGAGCACATTTCATTTCTTCTTCTTCTTTTTTTTTTTCTTTTTGAGACAGAATCTCGCTTTGTTGCCCAGGCTAGAGTGAGTGCCGTGCCGTCAACCTAGCTCACAGCAACCTCAAACTCCTGGGCTCAAGCAATCCTTCTGCCTCAGCCTCCCAAGTAGCTGGGATTACAGGCATGCACCACCATGCCTGGCTAATTTTTTCTATATATATTAGTTGGCCAATTAATTTGTTTGTATTTATAGTAGAGACAGGGTCTCACTCTTGCTCAGTCTGGTTTCAAACTTCTGACATCAAGCAATCTGCCCGCCTCGGCCTCCCAGAGAGCTAGGATTACAGGCGTGAGCCAC
>VSMD01128634.1:0-106857 GCA_008750895.1 Mirza zaza
TGGTTGGTTGGTTGGTTGGTTGGTTGGTTGGTTGGTTGGTTGGTTGGTTGTTTTTAAAAGCAAATGTTATTTAACCTTACGTGTAACTGGTGGTCAAAATCATATTTTGAATATTAAACTAAGCTATGCTTTAAACTTTAAATCAAGTGTTTATGAAACAAGTATGTGCATAACTTTCAAAATAAAATTCAAGGAGAGATTGATATATTAGAAATATTTTTGCAAATAAAAGTATGCTGCGACAAAAGACCCTTCAGCTGGCTCCCTTCTGAGGGGAGGAGTGGGACAGCAGTGATAGGACAAGTCAGGAGGGCTGGGGTGCTGGTTCGTTTACTCGAGTGGTTGCTTCGTACTAAAACATCCAGCTGTTCATCTTAGGGTTGTGTCCTTTTCTATATGTATATTATATTTCAGAATAAAAAAAGATTAAAAACAAAAAGATCTATATTCAAAAACAAATGCCTAGTACAACCATGAGGACTTTGGTGACCTAGGAACAAAGCTATTTTTTGGACTTAATGCCGCATATGAAGTCTCATCGCTGGTTACTCACCTCTACTTGCCAGCTAACTGGTATCTAAATCATGACGAATAAAATCATTTACATATTTAAACAATTTAAGAAACCCATACTGGGCTCTAGATGGGGTAAAGGAAAAAACAAGTTTCCAGAGAATGTGTTACTGATTCCTGTTTGTTTACCAATGATTCCAGGCTCATCCAGTGCAGAGTTCAACAGGATTTACAGAGGGCCCCTCTCGACATTTAATTTTAAACCTAATTTTAAAACCTGGAGAAAAGAAATCTGTCAAAGTAAAGTTTACTCCAGTTCACAACAGAACTGTTTCTTCACTAATCATAGTCAGGTAGGTTTTGTGATAATAGATGTAGGTTGATTTTAGTACTTATATAGCAACCCTTACTTGATTTGTTTCAAGATGAATTTTCATATCTAACTTGTGAAATAGGGTATTCCAAAACATGCACACATACCCACCCCTGATAAAAAACCTACCTTTGTTATTAAATTTATAGCTTAAAAGCATGAATAGTATCTTTCTGTACCATGTATGACTCTTAAAAAACTTGTTCTTCTTTGTGTATTTTTAAATTCCTAAAGTATAAATTTCACTTTTAAATTCACTATCAGTTTCTATGTGGTGCTTTGCAAAATGACAGAAATTTTAGATCAAAAGATTGTGCACATTTAATGGGGGAAAAATCTGTAATTCTTGTTCTTGTATAGAAATAACCTGACTGTGATGGATGCTGTGATGGTCCAAGGACAAGGAACAACCGAGAACTTGAGGGTGGGAGGCAAGCTTCCGGGTCCAGGAAGTTCCTTACGCTTTAAAATCACGGAAGCGTTGTTAAAAGATTGTACAGATAGTGAGTATTCCAACAGTTCCAAGGACACAAACTTCAGCATTTGCTTTCAATAGTAAATAATTCCAAAAACAGGAACAGTATTTCTATATGTGCACACATGTATATTAGTGATGAATGCTTAGGATTTTAAGGAAATATCATGCCTTGCTTTCAAAATTGTTTGATTTGGATCCTAAAAGATTTAAAGTATCAGCACTCATTGTATACCTTAGCTGATTAAGTATGTAAAGCATAATGAAACTTTAGCCATCAAAAATGACATATCAGAGTGGATACTTCCTGATGGAATCTGAGGAGTAGCGGATCTCTTTGATGTGTGAGGATGATTTATACTCTCTGGCATATAGTAGCTCATGAATAATGTACCTACCGTTTGGACTGGGAGCACATGATGACAAGAATTATTCTTACTCCTGATTTTTTTCCCTTTAGGTTTGAAACTAAGAGAACCAAATTTCACATTGAAAAGAACGTTTAAAGTAGAGAATACAGGACAACTTCAAATCCACATAGACACCATTGAAATCAGTGGATACTCATGTGAGGGATATGGCTTTAAAGTTGTTAATTGTCAAGAGTTTGCACTAAGTGCCAATGCCTCTAGAGACATAATTATATTGTAAGTATTTTCCTTTAAGATATAATGAATCACTAACCTGTACGAAGATATATTTTCATATTTACCCAAAAAAAGTCTTTATCCACAAATGTTCAAGGTTGTGTTAAAACATAGCATGTTGTTATAAATCCACAGTGCTGCAGCAACAGAGTTGTATTAAAGTATCATACATGTACAGCTTGCCCATGTTTTCAGGATGAGATTGTTTAATTTTTTAATCAGAAGACAATATTTGAATGCCTATATCAGTAATACAGCATATTCTAACAATTAATTGATAATTTGTTATAAAGTTTATGTAGTAAAATTTAACTTCTTTCCCTTAATCAAATAATAATTTTGTGATCCTTAATGGCTATTTACCTAATAAGTAGCTACATTAATGCATACAAGGCATAATGCTGGACTCCGAAAGCTGCAATCAGGAAGAGGACACCTTTCCTCAAGTTTAACAAAAAATAAAATAATTGTGGCAATAATCATTACTGCAGGAGATGATAACAAGATCACTAGGGCTGAGATGTTGGATTTTCTTAAGGCATATATTGGGAATGCAGCCTCGGAGAAGAATATGGATTTAGATAAAAGAGAAAGGGGAAGGAGAGGGAAGAAGGCTCAGAGACTGCTTTCTGAATTAATTATGGGAAGCTGATAGTATTCTTTTTTAATGTAATTTCTCTAATTATTCACAGAATACAGTTATTCCTATTACCCATGGAACAATACTTTCTTCATCTTAAAATGAAGAAGTTGAATAAAAGCATCAAACTCAAATTCTGTATTATATTTCAAAAACTTATAGGGCTGATATTATGTTTAAACAGCTTGTGGTATTTTTAAAACTTAGTCTTACTGCCATCATTCTGTTTTAGGTTTACTCCTGATTTTACAGCTTCTAGAGTTATTCGCGAACTGAAGTTTATAACAACCAGTGGCTCTGAATTTGTATTTATATTGAATGCATCCCTTCCATACCACATGTTAGCAACCTGTGCAGAAGCCCTCCCCAGACCCAACTGGGAACTGGCTCTGTACATCATCATCTCAGGAATAATGAGGTACTTGTGTCTTGTTTTGAGGTTTGTATTCATTCATCATTTGACACTGTTACTGAGCACCCAACCATGTGCCAGTCACTGTTCTGAGTGCTCGGATATGCCAACGAGCAAAACAGAACTCTCTGCCTTCATCAAGCTTACATACTTAAGGAAACAGAACTGAACCTTTCTTGGGTGGCATATACAATGAACAGAGTCTTTTTTACCTTTGAAATGTGTTATGCAAATTAAGTACATGTTAATTTCTTAAATAAAAATACACTCATAATTTATCAGCTAAACTTGATTTGGGCATATGATTTACTTAACATAATAGTATACTCTTCTGAATAGTACCTAGGCAACATGAAACTGATGAAGAAATAATTTTTAAATCCTCAGCATCTTTATCTTTTTTAAATTTATTTATGTGTTTTGAGAATCGGATAATCTCACCTCTAAATTAATTTTCATATTTACCTCACACATCCTTAAGGGAAAAGAGTTGGAAAGTTGAAACTAAAATTCTTCTTAGTAAAGGAAAAATTATCCTCCAGGTGTCTTCTCTGATACAAATAATTGTTTCTTCCATATAAAGCCTCCATATATAATGGAGGCTTTATATGGAAGAAACAATTATTTGTATAATATTTGTATAATTGTATACAATTATTTGTATAATTTGGCTTTATAAGATGACATTCTATAAAAATTAGTATGCAGACTTCTATCTATAACACTTTGGTTTCTGTCTTGTCCATTAAAAGTTGTCATAAACATCTTCGTTTTTTTATAATACATCATATTGTACTTTACCGTAAAGGCATTCTGCTTTTTATATCAAATTTTGTTACTCTTGCGCTAACAAATGACTCCTGATTCTCCAACTCCTGTACTCCTGCAGTGCACTGTTTCTTTTGGTAATTGGAACAGCCTATCTGGAAGCTCAAGGAATTTGGGAGCCATTCCGAAGGCGACTATCGTTTGAGGCCTCAAACCCGCCCTTTGATGTGGGAAGGCCATTTGATCTCAGGAGAATCGTTGGTATTTCATCTGAAGGAAAGTATGTCCACATGCTGGCAATAAATTCTCTAGTGTAACATAGATTTGGCTGATATAATTACAAATAAAAATAAGCTGCTGCTGCTTTTCATCTTTGCTCAGGAGAAAAAAATCTTAATTATGATTACTTAATACGCTGTATCTCAGTTACTTAGAGCTTATACCAGATGCTATGTTTTTATTATATTGGTGAGGGTTAAAATATTCTTAGTTAGAACACTGACTTGATTCATAAATTTTTAGATAGAACAGACCTTAGGCAGGGGTCCTCAAACTTTTTAAACAGGGGGCCAGTTCAGTGTCCCTCAGACCACTGGAGGGCCTTTGGAGAGTGTAGCACACATTCCACACATGCGCACTGTGGGCCCAGGACAAGTCGGCTGCTAAGCAGGACAGGCAGCGGCGGCAAAAACATCCGGTGGGCCGGATAAATGTCCTTAGTGGGCCGCATGTGGCCCGCTGGCTGTAGTTTAAGGATGCTTGCCTTAGAGAGTTGTGGAAATGATCCCTATTTCTTGCTAGTTTTTTCCCTAGAGTAGTTTATGATGGCTGTACTGAAGAAATAAAATTTTTTAATATTAGATTTTAGGTTGCTATGTACTGATTCAGGTTCATCCTTTTTTCAGCTTGAACACACTCAGCTGCGACCCCAGTCACGGTAGGGGGTTCTGTGGAGCAGGTGGCTCATCCCGCCCTGGTGCAGGGAGCCATAAGCAGTGTGGCCCAGCAGTCCACCCACACAGCAGTCACAGCAGCAGAAACTCAGCTGACGTGGAAAACGTCAGAACCAAAAACAGTGCAAGTACCTCTAGCAGGACTTCTGCACAAGCAGCTTCTTCGCAGAATGCTGGTAAAACAAATCCCCTTGTCTTAGATTCAAATACAGTGACCCAAGGTCATGCTGCAAGCAGGAAGTCCAAAGGAGCAAAACAGAACCAGCACAGCAGCCAGCACCATATCCACAGCCCGTTGGAGCAGCAGTCTCAGCCCCTACCACCGCCATCAGTGCCTCAGCACCAGGAGCCACAGCCCGAAAGGCTGTCTCCCGCCCCCCTTGCACACTCTTCCCACCCAGAACGTGCCAGCAGCACAAGGCACAGCTCAGAGGACTCAGACATCACCAGTCTCATAGAAGCCATGGACAAAGACTTCGACCACCATGACTCCCCTCCCCTAGAAGTGTTTACAGAGCAGCCTCCATCGCCATTGTCAAAAAGCAAAGGTAATCATCTATTCCCACTGTGGGGAAAACATGACACATGAGGGAAAAGCTGGTGCGTGTGTAAGGAGCTATTGTGATTATAGTTGTGATAAACTACACGGCTTAGTAGGATCCTCTGGCTTAAATTGATCTCCACTGTGGGACTTCAACTTTTCCATCAGAAAGCAAGTAGAGGTATCTATTTGTCATAAAAGATATATTTTGTATTTCTTAGATTGCTTACAAAATCAGAAATTTGTTGGACATCTACTGTTTTCCTTTTCAACTGCCTGTGGTTATTGTGTGTTAGGTTGAACTTTTTTTTTTTTTAACGGTAAAATGAAGATCATCTGCCTTTTAACTTAAAATTAGGATTTCTTCACAACCTTTACGTTAGAGCAGGGGATGGCAAACTACAGCCAGCAGTTCAGATCACCACCTGTTTTACATAAAGTTTTATTTGAACACAGCCACGCTCACATGTTTACATAGTATCAGTGGCCGCTTTCATGCAGTAATGACAGAGTTCAGTAGTTTTGACCAAGGCAATATGGCCCACAAAGCTGAAAATGTTTTCTTTTTTTTTTTTCTTTTTTGTCGTCTTCTAATTTTATTTTTTTTCTTCCCTGTTTAAAAAGTTTGATGAAAATGTTTTCTATCCAACCCTTTACCAAAAAAAGTTTGCCAACCCTGCTTTAGAGTTCTGCTTACTGCGTTAGTTATCTATTTCTTAGTGGCAGATTACCCCAAACTTAGTGGCTTAAAACAACATAGTTTTGTGGGTGGGGGATATGGGTGCAGCTTAGCTGGGTCCTCTGGCTCTCACAAGACTGCAGTCAAGGTGTTGGTCAGGCTGAAGTCATCTTAACCACTTCAGTACGGCACTCACTGGCCACAAAACCTTGCCCACAGCCAGCACTCATAGTCCGCATGATAGCTTGTGCTGTGCGTTGACGACGAATCCGTTTTGCTCTTGTGTGATGAGGAAAGCTTTAAAGCTCTGAAAGCTTGTTTTACTTTACAGGCAGCTTTACTTGTAATGTAAATCAGAATAGGTAGCATATACATATATGTTTTCATTACGTTATTTTTAAATGTTCACAATTTTATTTTGATAAATGAAAAATTAGAAAAGTCGTATCACGGCTGTCAGCTAAAGTCGGTGCTCAGCTATGCACCTTCATATCACAGCTGTCAGCTAAAGTCGCTGTGTGCGTTCATCTGTGGCTATCCACTATAGTCGACGCTCGTACCAAAGTGGTTAAGGTTCAAATGAAGAAGGTGGACCTGCCTCCAAGTTCACACAGGTGGTTGATGGCAGTGGATTCACTTCGTCATGGGCTGTTGGACTGAGGGCCCCAGTTCCTTGCTGGCTGTGGCCACAGGTCTGTCTGTCATGGTTCCTCTCCATGAGCAGCTCACAGCAGAGCAGTTGTTTCCACCAGAACAAGCAAACGGGAGGGCAAGAAGGAGGCAAGTTAGCAGGATGGAATTCACTGTTTTTTATTATATAATCTGTGATCCCATCAACTTTGTAGTATTTTGCTCATTACAAGTATGGTCCAACCCACACTCCAGGAGAGGGAATTCAGTGAAGGTATAAATACCAGAGGGATAGGCATCACTGAGCCTTCCTCAAAGTCTACATACCACACATAAATAGGTAGGCTAATTCCTAACTTCCAAAATTGAAATGTAAAAAACAATAAATGGCCTCTAGTTGTATTTCAATTTTATCCCTTTATAGCCTGAACTTCTTTGCATCTTCCTTTCTCCTTTGTGTCAGCCATGCATTAATAATATACATTATTCCAAGGCTATTTAAGTCTCAAATCCCTATGGTAACCCTGACTTGAGCCCACAAGGAGACTTGATTACAAGCTTCACATGACCGGCCACTCTATTTGTTATCCTTCCCACCATTGCTGTTTGAACTGAAGGAAGGAGCCAGAATCTGTTTTTTTCTTCAGTAAGTGTTTTTACTAAAGTATAATATACATATAGGAAATCAGTCTTTAAAATGAACTTTAAAAGATGTGCATTGATCTTAGGACTGCAAAATAGTAGTGTGTCCTGAAACTATAGGCTTTCAGCTGGGCAGAATCTTTATGATCTCTCAAAGGCTTGCCTCTACACTCCTGTAAGAAGTCACTGGGTTTACATTAAATATGAACATTCTCTTTTTTTAGAAGCAACTCGTTCTTTTTTTTCCCTCTGATATATCAAACAAAAATTTCTTGCTTATAATAAGCTTGTATAATTTCTGGCTTTTGGAGGCTGTTCAGAATAACCTATATTCAAATGATACGATGATCTCCCTGGATCTTGGTTTCTCTGGTTAGATGACTTGCAGGCCATCCAGCCATTCTCTAGTTATCCCTCCAGTTATTGTTCCTGGTGAAAGGTGGTGCCAAGAAATGCCCTCTGTTTATGGTTGCCCTGAGCTGGGACTCATGTAGCTGGATAATCATTAGATTCTGTACTTCTGTGCTTTTTCCTGCCTGTAATGCTTAAACCCTGTGGACTAGACAGAGGCCATTGCTGGATTGAGGGTTAAAACCAAAGAAAGCTCTGAGCCTAGTACAGTTGGTTCTCAGTATCTGCATTAACCAGAGAAATGATGACATCTGTAGCCTTCATCATTTCTGGCTTTGGCAGTCTGATGGGCAGCTTTATCAAGGGTAGGGAAGAGGCAGAGAGATACGGTATCATGAGACCAGGCTTCACCATCAGGCAGGTGCAGATCAAATCCTGGCTCTGCCACTTGCTGTGTGACTTTGGAGAAAATTATTGCTCTGATCCTCCACTTGTTATCTTTAAAGTGAAGCAAATAGTTACTGCCTACATCATAAGGTGGAGCTGCTGCTGTGATTATTATTAGGGCAGGAAGTGTACATACGATCTTTAGCCTGCTGAGTTGAAGGTGGCTGTGGAACATCCCAGTGGGAGTATCTGCTTGGAACTTGGTCTTGAAGGTGAGAAATGGGACAAGCAGAAGACTAAACACAGAATCCTGAGGGCAAGGCCAGCAAGAAGGCGGCCAGCAGACAGCATGACAGAAACCAAGTAGAAGGTGTAGTTAACATATCCCAGTGAGGCTAGATGAAACACAGGCAGAACAGTGATCTGTGGAGTCTAGCAGGTAGAGCATTATTTGTGACCTTGGCAAGGACAGTTTCTGTGAAGCAGTTGAACTAGAGACCAGGTCACTGTGGCTTGGAGAGTAAGTTACATGTTGGACTGTTAACAGTGGCCACTGATTAGTTGGGGGCATTTACTTCTTAAGCTATATTTTCCATGTTAGTTAATTTTTAGCAAGAAAAAATTATTCATATATTGTACGGTAATATTTTTAATGAAAAAACGAATAACAAATGGGAACATGGTATTTGAAAATGTCAATGGGCCAAGGTCAGAAAGCCCTTAGAGCTTGAGAGCAGTGGTGTGGTCCGCACTTACCAACATTCCAGACACAGCTGCCGTGTCTCATGCTCCCTGGTGTTTGGCATTGCTGTTACCCTGTTTTTCTAGTGAGGAAACTGAGTCTATGAAAGATTATGTTGGGCAGATATGGGAGCCAAGCCCAGGTCTTTGTAATTCTGACTCCTATACCATGCTGCTTCCTACAAAAAAAAAAGGGGGGGGAAAGAAGAAAATGAAAATGAGAAGGTAATTGGTAAAACCAAGTACCCAAGAAGGTGGAGTGTGATAAGACCCAGTTTAGTAGATTATGAAAGAAAGGTCACTTGTTCCACAGGTATTTGGATTCAGTGAGTTGGTAGAGATGAAAAGGCAGCATGTGAATTTAGGTGAGTTTTTACTCGAACTAAAATTAACAGTTGTCTGCTGAGACCAGTGGGGGAAGTGGTAGGGTAGAAATAGAAAATAGAGCAAGTTTGGAATAGTCAAATTTTCAGCTATTTAGGAATAGCTAAAAATGCTGTAGACTGAGAGTCGGTGGGACATGAGACCAGGCAACATTGAGGACCCAGCTGAGGGTCACTGTGGCACTGCCTCACCTTTGTGTCGCTTCTCTCCATTGTATTCTACAGCCCAAGGGTGAAGGCTGGGTAGCTGGATTAAGACAGTGTCAGAGCTCTGCAGGACAGGGACAGCAAAAAGACAACAGGGTGAGAATGTCATGGGGGTGCTGGCAAGAGAGTGTTGGTTGCTCTAGACTCTGTGGAATTAGCAGGCTGGGGGAGGGACCTTCTTCCAGAAGGAACCTCACAAACAGGGAGAACGTAGGTGAGTCAAGGGATGGGAAATCAACAAGTCCATTCGCAGGGGTGGTGGGAACAAGGAATGATAGGAGACCAACATCTGAAAAGGAAGCATGACAGTAACAGGAGTAAAGCTTGTTGGCAATAGCAAGGCCGCAGAGCAAGAGGTGAGGTCCACAGTCCCTCACTTAACATTCTGGATGCCATGTGTGTTTGGGAATTCAGAATTCTGGAAAGATATGCAGTGCACCTTCCATACAATTCATAAAACAACTAGCCTCATATCAGTTCAGCTTAGGTTGTGCCACCAAAAAAACTTTAGTCATGTTAAGTTTTGTTTCTGAGTTAGCGGAAAAATGCATTGAGTTTTTCGGATATCAGAGTTACAGATAAGAGACTGTTGACCTGTGTGAGGCCTGGGGTCCAGATGATAGGAAGTCAAGAGTGACAGGAAGTCATGAGTGCGACACCAGGCTCCTTGTGAAGGCTGGGGAGATCTGCAAGTGACAGTGGTGAGGCCAGGCAGAGGGTATAGGAATATCATATGGATGCAGCTGTCCCAAATGTAGAGGGTTCTGGGTGTACAGACCTTGTCAGTCACCCCTGAGCCTTCCCAGCTGCCTGCCACGGGAACAGACGGACAAGATCCACCCTAACTCCCCTCCCTCTAAAAGCAGGGCATCTGCTCTGCTAAGCACTGGTGAGGCCCGAGGCTTGCTTGCTAGGCTTCCCACTCTGTCCTCCACCACTGTATATGGTCCCACAGGCAAAGATAACCAGTTCTTAGAGTAAATCTAACGTGATTTGCCCCAAGACGAGAAACTGGATAAGAGTAAGCAGAGAGAAGGGCTAGTATAGGCTCTAGGGAAGCAGGCCCTCATCGTGCTCTATGGGAACAGGAAGTGCAGTAGCTAACCTACCTAGAGGAGGCCACTCCTGGAAGAGGGCCTTGCTACCCAAAGTTGTGGTCTAGGGGCTGGCAGTAGTGACATCACCTGGGAGCTTATTAGAAATCTAAGTATAGAATCTTGGGCCTCAACCCAGACCACTGAATCAGAACCTGCATTTAACCAGATCCCTATGAGATTTGGATACCCCATGTTAAGGCATTCTAACCCCACCCATTAGTGGAATGTAACCAGTAGATGTCCTTGGGAAGCAGGGGCACTGGTTCCAAGCAGTGGTTATTTGGGCAGGCAGGAAATTGCCCAGAAGGGGAGTTTGCTGCTTATCTTTCTAAAGTAAACAAATCCAGAATCTCATTGAGTATAATAATCTTATGAAAACCCTATATAATTGAACTCTAGGTGCTATAAAGTTTTGGTTGTGCAGCCCTGTGTACCTTATCAGTTCCACTTAGTGCCAAGAATGGTATATGCAATCTTCTAATAATACAAGAAAAACTAGAACAAAATAAAAGTATAGGTCTCCTTGCAAACTCATGATTACTTTTTTCCCCTGGGGCCAGGTGTGGTGGCTCATGCCTGTAATCCTAGCACTTTGGGAGGCCAAAGAGGGAGGATCAGTTGAGGTAAGGAGTTCGAGACTGGCCTTAGCAAGAGTGAGACCCCATCTCTAGTAAAAAAAAAAAAAAAAAAGAAAATAGAAATTAGCTGGCATGGTGAGACATACCTGTAGTCCCAGCTACTTGGGAGGTTGAGGCAGGAGGATCACTTGAGCCCAGAAGTTTAGGTTGCAGTGAGCTATGATGACACCATGGCGCTCTAGCCCCAGGGACAGAGTGAGACTCTATCTAAAAAAAAAAAAATTTCCCTGGGCTAAAAATAAACTATTTTCACTTCATAGGAATTCTTTTCTGACTTCTCCTGGGTTATTTTAGTACCTTTGCTGTCTAGGCACAGAGCTTAATGAAACAAAATAATATAATGGCTACAAAATTTTGAAAATAGGCCCAGCTTGGTAATTCACGCCTGTAATCCTAGCACTCTGGGAGGCCAAGGTGGGTGTATTGCTCAAGGTCAGGAGTTTGAAACCAGCCTGAGCAAGAGCAAGACCCTGTCTCTACTATAAATAAAAAGAAATTAATTGGCCAACTAATATATAGAGAAAAAATTAGCCAGGCATGGTGGTGCATGCCTGTAGTCCCAGCTACTCGGGAGACTGAAGCAGTAGGGTTGCTTGAGCCCAGGAGTTTGAGGTTGCTGTGAGCTAGGCTGAAGCCATGGCACTCTAGCCTGGGCAACAAAGTGAGACTGTCTCAAAAAAAAAAAAAAAAAAAAAAATTTTAAATATTTATTTTAGCTTCAAAGAGCTCCTAAAGAGTTTTCTTTAGATATATTTTGGAGTATATTTTAGTTTATCATATTCATATAAAGGTATCCTTTCAGAACACAATAGGGGGGAATAGATTTATATGACTAGTACTGATGCAAGTAAATCATATGCTGGTCTGTATTAATTATTGGCCCTGCTTAAACCTCTTAAACAGCCAAAAGATGAGGAGGAGGAACAAATTCCTGCAACAGTTGGTGATTCTGTAGAGATTCTCCAGAGATGTCTCCATCAGGTGTTGTAGCTGACATTGTGTGGCATGTTCAGAGAAACCTTTTGCTAGTGATTGAAACTTCCCTGAAGTAACTCTTTTGAGTGGAGTTTGAATGAAATGATTTAAAGTGGGAGAGAGACAACCAAAGCAGCTAGCTCAGGCTAGCAATTACAAATTCATTTATAAATACTTACTGAAGACAAAAAGTAAATTAGTAGAAATACTTTTTATATTTATATTTCATACTTTGCCTACTTTTAAAACATATTAGAGGTGGTTTAAATTATTAAAGCACAGATAAAACAATGAGTTAAAGTCAATAAATTGGTTTTGGTGTTTTATCTATTTTTTAACTATGGTGCTAGTTCAGCAGCAACCTGGAATAAAGTTAGTTGTTACCATTAAGTGTTAAAATCAGCTGCAAATTTCCTGGCAGCTATGACCAAAGGAAGATGTTATATAGTTCTCATGTAGGAAAAAGAGGCATAGGAGTTCATCTGAAAAAACAGACTTTGCAGGCATTAAGTTCATGCATGAATCTACAGACATTGAACTATATAATGGGCATTGTGCCTCTGAAGAAAATATGGGAATGTTCTCTACATAGATGCATTATATTGGCTCTCCGTAAAACCTGACACCATAACATTAAATCATAACTCCTCATCTACATCATGCCTCTTAGAAATACACTCAGCCTTACCCTCTGCACATAGCATTTATGGTGACTATGGGTAAATGTAGTCAGTCTCTGTGTTTTGTTTTTTGTTTTGGAGACAGCATCTCACTCTGTTTCCCAGGGTGGAGTGCAGTAGCTTCACCGTAGCTCGCTTAAACTCCTGGCTCAAGCAGTCCTCCTGCCCCTGTCCAGTCTCAGTTCAAACGCTAGATGGTCCTCTATCAGAAACATTTTAGCAGCCTAAGTGGTGGTGTGCACATTAAGATTAACCCCAAGGTGCCCTGCAGGTAGGGACAAATGTTTTTGTCAACCAAGAGTTTTAAACCAGGCGCAATGGCTCACAACTGTAATCCCAGCACTTTGGGAGGCCAAGGCAGGAGGATTGCTTGAGGCCAGGAATTCAAGACCAACCTAGTCAATATAGTGAGACCCCATCTCTACCAAAAATAAAAAAATTAGCCAGGTATGGTGAATATGTGCCTGTATTCTCCTATACTCGGGAGGCAAGGGAGGAGGATCACTTGAGCCCAGGAGTTCGAGTTTGCAGTTAGCTATGATTGTGCCAATTGCTCTCTAGCCTTGGCAACAGAATGAGATCCTGTCTCTAAAAATAGTTCGAATCCACTTAGGAAAAAGTACACTTAATTAGGCTTTAAAACAAGGAAGAAACAGTTTCATTCTGACCATTTTTCAGAACAGGCATAAAGCGACCAACTGGACATCTGATTTTGAGGAGGGCTGTGACCTCTTATCTCACCAAGATAAGTAGCTGCAAAAAGTATCCCCTCTCCAAGTTAGATGGGATTGTTTACTAGTAGCCATTTGAATCTTGACAGATGCTTATCAGATGTCAGTATGAAGTGGGTTGTGGTGCCTGCTTTCCATACACCCCTTTGCCCTCTCAGGTCTCCTGCCACAGAAGCTCAGTGGGCAAGAAAGTGAGACTTTTCTTAATCCTCAACCAGGTACCCCCATAACCTCTTCACACCTTCCTGCCTGTGATAGACCTTAAGTAAAGGAAGAAGTTTATGCTAAGAGCCCAAGTGAGGCTTATTTCCCTTCCAGATCTGAAGCTTCCTGTCAGCACTTAACATATTTAGGGATGCCAGATGGCAGGAACGAGCATGAGATAGATGGATGGGGCTTCAGGCAGCACCCCAGGTTTGCTTTGCCAGCTAGCTGTGTGGATGAGTATGACCAACTTTTCATGGCAGGCAGAGGAGATAAGGGGACACCCTGGAGTCAGGACATAAAGACTAGGGGAAGAGTTTCACAGCTGAGGTGTGAACTGAAAACATTTTAAAAAAAGAGTAGGGGAAGAGAGCCTGTCACATAAGAGCACTGGCCAACCTCATATCAAAGTTTACTGTGGCGCATTATTCTAGTCATATCTATATCATGCTTATCTTTTCATTTGCTATGGTAGATGAGCTTGTACCCAATTCATTGTTAGTGATTAGAATATAATCTGTCTGTAATTCAGGCATGCAAATTATATATTTCTAAAAGTATCAGTAGCCTAGGATCTATAGATTACATACAGTAAATAATTTTCAGTGATAGTTGTGCTAAAAAGAAGTTTATATATTCATAAAATGCTGGAAGCAGCAATTTTTGAAGCATGTCAAATGCCCTAAAAGTATAATAATAATGCACACATTCTTTGAACCAGTGATCCTATATCTGGACATTTAACATCAAGAAATAATCTTACATGTGCTATGATTTATAATAGTGAAAAATGGAAACCACTTAAACATCTAGGGGACTTGTAAGTACAGTATGTTGACCCAATGCAACATGTCATTTAAAATAATTATGCCTAGAGTATAATATGTGTGATATAAGGATTTGACAAATGACCATTACCTGGTCCCATAAACTATATATCCCTTTAGTTTTATTAATGAATGGTATAGGGTATAGCAGTGGTCAGTTGTGGGGTAGACATTTGGTAAACCTCCCATTTTTCTTGGTCAGGATATTAGATTGAGAGATCCCAATACCTTTGCATTTTGAGAAGAAAGTTGAAATTGAGTTTGAAAGGGTGGCTTTCAGGCCATATGGACATACTATTTGCATAAGAAAGAGTGTGTGTGTTTAGCTTTTTAAAAGTAGTATGAACAACACTTAAGGCATTCTGAAGAATTAACATACTTAGCAAAGATTAGTACCCACTTCATGAACATTGCCACAGTTTGGTCACATATGAGTTCTTGGGCACTTTTTGTTTTTAGGTTTAAATGAGACACACGCATTATTTGTTTTTTAACTTTTTATTTTGAGATAATTGTAAATTCACATGGAGTTCTAAATAATACAAAGATCCCATGTACTTTTTACCCAGTTTCCCCCAGTGGTTAACACACTGCTAAACTATAGTACAATATTATTAATACAACCAGGATAGTGATGTTGATAAAATCATTGAGACACAGAATCTTCCACCACTACAAGGACCTTCATGGGCCTTTTCTAACCACATACACTTCCCTCCCTCCCCAGCCTCCTTCGTCCCTTGGCAACCATTAATCTCTTCTCCATTTCTATAATTTTATCATTTCAAGAATGTTACATAAGTGGAATCATACAGTTATATAACCTTGTGGAATTGGCTTTTTTCACTCAATATAATTCTCTGGAGATTCACCAGTTGTTCCTTTTTATTGCTGAGTAATAGTCCGTGGTATGGATGTCACCATAGGTTTTTTAATCATTTGCCCATTGAAGAACATTTGGATTGTTTCCATTTGGGGGCTACTATGTATAAAGATGCTATAAATATTTAAGTAAACGGTTTTGTATGAATATAGGTCTTCATTTCCCTGGGTTGTGTGCCCAGGAATGAATCTGTTGAATCATATGATAGTTGCATGTTTAGTTTTTTAAGAAACTGCTGAAACGTTTTCCAGAGTGGCTGTACTATATTTCATTCCCACCAGCAATGTAGGAGTAATCCAGCTTCTCTACATTCTCACTAGCATTTAGTAGCATCGTTATTTATTTTATTACAGCCCTTCTTATAGGCATGTAATGATATCTCATTATGGTGTTTATTTGTAGTTCCCTAATTGCTAGTGATGTTGAACATATTTTGATGTGTTTATTTGCCATCTTAATATCTTTGGTGAAATGTCTTCTTCATGTCCTTTGCCCATGTTCTAACTGGATTGTTTGGGGGGTTTTTTTACTATTTTTTTAGTGAGCTTTGAGAGTTATTTATGTATTCTAGATACTATTTATAATACTTTGTCAGATATGTGGTTTGCAAATATTTTTTCGAGGTCTTCAGTGTCTTTATCCTCTTGTAGTCCATGATCCATTTTGAATTAATTTTTGTGTGAAGTGTGAAACTTAGGCCAGAGTTTACTTTGACCTAAGTTGGGGGCAGAGGTGTTAATTATAACTCAATTTCCTTAATAGTTACAGGACTCCTCAAATTATCTATTTCATATTGGGTGAGTTGTGGTAATATTATAGTTAGTGTTTTCCAAGCAAGTGGTCCATTTTAAACTAAGTTATCATATTTATGTGTATATAGTTGTTTGTAATATTCCCTTACTATTATTTTAATATATGCAGGATCTATAGTAATATCCTCTATTTAATTTCCGATATTGATAATTTACATCTTCTTTCCTTTTTCTTTCTTTTTCTTTTTTCTTCTTTTTCTTTTTCTTTTTTTTGAGAAAGGATCTTGCTCGGTTGCCCAGGCTAGAGTGAGTGGCACAATCACAACTCACTGCGACCTCAAACTCTTAGGCTTAGGCGATCCTCCTGCCTCAGCTTCTCGGGTAGCTAGGACTGCAGGTACACACCACCATGCCCTGCTAATTTGGGGTTCTTTTTTGATTTGGAGTTGTGTTTTTTTTTTGTTTGTTTTGTTTTTTGTAGAGACAAGGCCTCGCTGTGTTGCTCAGCCTGGTGTCAAACAACTAGGCTCAAGGAGTTGTCCCTCCTCAGCCTTCCAAAGTGCTGGAATCACAGGCAGCCACCATGCCCAGCCTCTTTTTTGTCAGTTTTGCTAGAGATTTGTCCATTTTATTGACCTATTCAGAGAACAGTTCTGTTTCATTAATTTTTCTTTATTGCTTATCTGTTTCAATTACATTGCCTTCTGCTCTTTGTTATTACCTTCCTCCTGCTTACTTTAGGTTTATATTTCTGCAGTTGTTTAGGTTCTTGAGGTGGGAGGTTAGGTTGTTGATAAAAGACTTTTTCCCATTTTAACTTTTTATTTTTTTTTTGAGACAGAGTCTTGGTTTGTTGCCCAGGCTAGAGTGAATGCTGTGGCATCAGCCTAGCTCACAGCAACCTCAAACTCCTGGGCTCAAGCAGTCCTTCTGCCTCAGCCTCCCAAGTAGCTGGGACTACAGGCATGTGCCACCATGCCTGGCTAATTTTTTCTATATATATTAGTTGGCCAATTAATTTCTTTCTATTTATAGTAGAGACAGGGTCTCGCTCTTGCTCAGGTTGGTTTCGAACTCCTGAGCTCAAACGATCCACCTGCCTTGGCCTCCCAGAGAGCTAGGATTACAGGCATGAGCCACCGCGCCTGGCCCCATTTTAACTTAATACTCTCAGTCCTATACGTTTTCTTCTCAGCCCTGCTTGAGCTGTGTCTCACAAGTTTTAATGTATGGAACTTTCAGTTCCATGTTTTTATTTCTTTTGAGAATTTCTGTGATCCATGCATTACTTAGAAGTGTGTTGCTTAGTTTCCAAGTATTTAGAGATTTTCCTATCTTTCTGTTTTTGCTTTCTAATTTGAATCCATCATGGTTGGAGAACACACTCTCAATGATTTCAGTTTTTTTTTAATATGTTGAAGTTTATTTTATGGCCCAGGATATGACCTATCTTGGCATATGACCTGTGGGAACTTGAAAAGAGTATATATGCTCCTATTTTTTAGATTCTGTTGGTTGATGGTGTTGTTGGGTTCTTCCATATCCTTTCTGATTTTCTGTCTAGTTGTTTTATTGTTGAGAGAAGGTTGTTGACATCACCAATTGTAATTGTGGATTTCTCTTTCAGATCTATGTGTTTCTGCTTTATGTAGTTTGCAGCGCTTTTGTTTAAAGCATATACATTTAAGATTGTTATATCTTATTGGTAGATTGACCTTTTTATCGCTATATGATCCCTTTCTTTGTCCCTAGTACTTTTTTTTCCTCTGAAGTTTAATATTAATATAGCCATTCCTGCTTTCCTCTAATAAATGTTTCTGCAATATATTTTTTCCATCCTTTTAATTCCAACCTGCCTATGGCGCATTATATTTGAAGTGAGTTTTGTATAGACAGCATATAATTAGGTCATGATTTTTAATCTAGTCTGCCAGTCTCTTTTTAATTATGTAATTAGATCATTTACTTTTAATGTACTTACTGATATGTTAGGACTTAAATCTGCAATTTTATTTTTTGTTTTCTGTTCTCTGTTTTCCTTATTTTCTTTTTCTTGCCGTCTTGTGGGTTACTTGTGTATTTCTTAGAATTCTGTTTTGATTTTTTTTCTATAGCATTTTTGAGTGTGTGTCTTTGTATAGTTTTTTTCAGTGGTTGCTCTAAGTATTACACTATACATACATAACTTATCACAGTCCTTTGGCACCATCATTTTACCAGTTCAAGTGAAATAATAGAAACCCTTATCTCCCGTTATGTTCTTTTGCCTTCCCCCATTCGTAACATAATTGTCTTAAATATTTCTGCTACATACATTTAGAACCAAATCAGATAGTGTTAAAATTTTTGCATCAATCATCAAACATAATTTTAAAAACTCAAGACATAAAGGAAATTCTGTTGTATTTGCCCATATTTTTGCTTACTGTGCTTTTTCTGTTCTATTTTGATAACTTTCTTTAGCCATTCTTTTAAGATAGATCTGTTGAATACAAATTGTTTTAGTTTTCTTCATCTGAGAATATCAGAATATTACTGAAGGATATTTTATTTTGGGTACAGAATTCTGGGATAACAGTTGTTTTCTTTGAGTACTTGAAAAATGCTTCTTTCTAGCCCCATGGTTTCTGATGAGAAATCTATCATTCTAATTGTTTTCCCCCTATATAGGTAAAGTATTATTTTTCTCTGGCTGATTTCAAGGTTTGTTTTTCTTTGTCTTTAGTTTTCATAAGTTTGATTATGACATATCTTGATGTGGATTCCTTTGTGTTTATCCTCTTCGAGGTTTGCTATATATATATATATATATATATATATATAAAATTTTTAGGTTTATATCTTTTATCAAATTTGGACGTTTTTAGCCACTGTTTCTTTGAGTACTTCTTCAGACCCTCTCTTTTTCTCCTTTCTTTCTGAGACTTTCATAACACAAATGTTAAATCTTTTGTTATAATCACACAAGTTCCTGAGGCTCTGTTCTTTTACTTCTAGTGTATTTTCTCTCATAATTTCAATTTTTGTATATTCAGGTTTATTGATTATTTTCTCTGTTCTGCTGTTGAGCCTATGCACTGAGCTTTTTATTTCAGTTACTAGTTTTCAATTCTGAAATTTTCATTTTATTCTTCATAGCTTCTGTTTCTTTGCAGCTTTCTGTTTTTTCATTTGTTTCAGGCATATGCATAGTTGCCGTTGAAGTGTGTTTATGATGGCTGCTTTAATATCTTTGTCAGATAATTCTAACATCTCTGCCATCTTGGTGTTGGCATCTATTGATTATTTTGGTTTTTTATTTGAGAGCTTCCTGATTCTTGGTATGAAGAGTGGCTCTATACTGAAACCTGAACCTTTTCGGTATTAATATCCTGAGGCCTTGGATCTTACTTAAATCTTCTCTCTTAGCTGGCTTTCTCTGACAACGCTCTGGCGGGGGAACGGGTAAGAGGAGTGTGCCACCTTGTTTTGCCACGTGGACTTAGAACGACTTTGTCCTCGTTTCCTACTTGTTCTCTGTTGACACCCAGGGGACGGAAGGGAGGATCTTCATTACTGCTGGGTAGGACTGGGAGTTCTGACTCCCACATTGCCTCTGTTGACACCCTGGGCAGTGGTGAAAGAGAGTCCTGACTCTTCAGGAGGCCTTCTCTGACAATACCTCAGCAGGGAAGGGAGGAGAGGGTTAGCACCTTCTTGCCTGGTGGGGGATGGTGTTCGTTACGGACTAGCTGGGATGAAAAACCCCGCTTCCTACTTAGCCCTCTCTGACACCACCATGCCCAGCATATCACAGTGTCTGGAGCACTTGCCACAAGCTAGGTACTGTGCAAGGCACCGAGGGGGGGAAAGATCAGTAAGGCCTGATCTCTGCCCTAAGGTGCTTGGACTCTGCGAGGAATAGAGCCTAGAAAGGGGAGATCTCAAGAAAGTGATGCAGAAGAGCTTCATTCATGTTCAGAGACAGAGCTGAGCTCACCACAGTAGGTGAGCCAGCATCCCCCAGACAGGAGTCTGCTTGGTGATCATGGGAACAGGCAGACAGAGGGTGACTAGCCTCAGGGACAATTCCTCCAGACAGTGGTGTGAGCCTGACAAACATGGCTGCTCTACCAAGAGCCCTTCTCTGTCACCAGGTTCACATTGGGTATATTTCTCCCTTGGTCACTTTAAAGGAAACACACTCTGAGTTTTTCTAAGCTGTTTCTCCCTTCAGCTTGGGCAATCTTTATTTGGATGGGCTAATTTATATTATCGATAATGTACCAGTTAAGTCACGGTTCCCGTAAAGCTAGGAGACAGCTTATTTCCTCCACTTTGAGTGTATTGAGTTCATTAATTCGTCTTTGACAGGGCATTCTCCCTCTCAATTCTTTTTTTTAATTGATATATAATTATATATATTTATGGGGCACAGTGTGATATTTTGATATATGTTTGTATCATGGAATGATTAAATCAAGCTAATTATCTGTCATCTCACATACTTTTCATTTTTGGGGGATGAAAACATTTAGAATTTATTCTTTTAGCAGTTTTGAAATATAAAACACATTATTAACTATGGTCAACATGCTGTACAGTAGATCTCAGATGTATTCCTCCCAACTGAAACTTCTCACCTTTTAAACAAAGTTTCTCCTACTCTGGCCCAGCCCTCTAGTCTCTGATAACCACCATCCTCTGTGTACTTCTGTGTCACCTCACACCTGTTATCAGAAACACAGATGACCACAGTGTAAGCATGTATCAAAATATCACATTATACCTCATAAGCATATAATATATACAATTATTGTCAATTAAAAATAAAAAGATTTTAAAAGATAAGTATGGGCAAAGATGTGGAGAAAAGAGAGCCCTCTGAATTCTTGATTCCCACTCCCCAACCCCCACTCTCTCGTGTCCTGCCAACAGCCTGGTAGTGTGAACCGGTGATTTAGGCTCAGGTAACAGTATTCTGTGATTCTGTGATGGACCATGGGTATGGAAGGAGCAGACAGTGGAAAGATAGGTGGGTCTAGACTGTGAAGGAATTTGAACTTTATCCTATAGAAAATGAGGGATAGGATAAAGTTTTTAAACTTTAAAAATGTCTCAAAAGGAAATCAGTGCTATTGACAGTGTAGAGAGCAAAGTGGAACAGCAGGAAATGCTTAGAAGACTGGGCCGTTGCAGGAAGCCAGGCAACAGATGAGGAAGTCCTGAGCTCAGGAAGTGGCAGTGGGGGTGAGAAATGAATTAAGAGATTTTAGAGATCTAATCTATTCAACTGATTGATTAATGGTTAAATTGCATTGTTTAGATCATTTCTTCCAGGTGACCCAGAATTCCCCAAATTCTACTCTGAAGGACAGGTACTTATCCTCCTGAGATTCCTGCATGTATATACATGCAGCAATCATGAGAAATAGGAAATGAGACACTACGTTATCACCAGCAGGTTGTGTGCCCGTAGTGCCCCCCAACACAGGTCTCTGATAAACCTGGATAGAATTTCCACCTAAGCCAGGGATTCTTAAGTGGACCTTATATTACAGTCACCTGGAAAACTTGTTATAACAGGTTGCCTTGCCCACCCCTAGAGTTTCTTGTTCTGTAGGTCTGGAATGAATGAGGCCATAGAATTTGCATTTCTAACAAGTTTCCAGATGATTCTGATTCTGTAGGCCAGACACCGAGGACCACTGACCGAACAAAAAGGTTTCAGAGTCTCTCTTGTCCCTAAAGCTCAATCTTTCTATTGGAAACCAGCCCCGAAGGAAGAAAAGAGATCTTTGCAAACAAGCTTGCCCTGAGAATCAGCTTATTGCCTCACCCCACCAGTAGGCAAGAGGGAGGCACTCCTTGTCACAGTCTCATGGGGACAGTGACTGCTCACAGGTAGACGTGGGCCAGTCAGTCTAATCAAGTTATCAGTCCCTTCTCTTGGGAAAGTGCGCTCTGTCCTCTCCCACCAACATTTGAACTTGGGAATCTGGGCAGTGGAAGAAATCATACCTGGCACTCAAGTAGCTCCTCGCTGGGTAATTAGATTGATGTTGATACTGTGGACAACTGATTCTCAGCCTAGGCGTACAGTACAATCAGTAGATCCCATTCAGAACTATTGAGTCAGAATCTCTCGGGTGAGCCCAGACAGCAATTTTTTCTTAATGCTCCCTGGGTTATTCTAAAGTATGTCTGGTTAAGAACCGTCATTATAGACTGAGAACCCAAAAGATGTTGTTAGGGTGTTTAGTTTGGGACATTTAAGATTTGAATTGCTTATGGTCAAATAAAATGAGCCCACAGGGAGAATATAAAGGGAAAAGAGAAGATGTTCCCAGGGCGGATCCCTAGGGAACACCAGCAAAGATGGAGCCAAAAAAAAGGTTGTCAGAAGCTGTCGATCATGTTGGGGCCCGGCAGGAGTGGGAGGGCACATTCTGCAGTGTCCAGTAGAACAGAGAAGGTTGTGTCGAATGAGGAATGATACAGGTGACTGGCTTTGACAGTTATCTTTTCAAAATCACATTCGTTAAGGTGCTGAGAACAGAAACCCAAGTGCAGCATATTAAGTTAATAAAAGATGAGGATTTGGAGGTAAAAAGTATAAAAACTGTTCTTTTATGAAATAACCTTTCATTACCCAAGTTTTCAATTGAACTCTTCCTTTGTTAAGTATTTTTCTCCTTTGAGTTTACTTTAAAAATTTCATTTCCAGCCCTTTTCTATTTATTGTGGAAGTTTCAGGTTATCATAGATTATTTATACAGATTTACTACTGCCCCTCACCCATTGAACCTAAGCATGATAAAAATATATAATTGCAGGTGAGAAATTCATTACATGGGGTCCTGATTTTGATCATGTGGGAGAAGAATCTGAATCCGCAGGTGGGGCAGAGACCACACCCCTCCCCTCTCACCATGGTGGGAGGAGCTCAGCCCTTGCGGTGGGCCAAGGGCTGTTGTAATTAAACCAGCTGGACAAGCCACATTTTAGCCCATTCTGCATGTCATCATTTCTAGTACATCTTTTTGACAACAGTGACTTAATATAACTTAATTTAAACCCTGATGTTTTTGTTTTATCCTGAATTCTTCTGTCCAGCTTTCACCTGCCTACCCAGGTGATTTTGTAGGTACATTCTGATGTGCTAGGATCTGGGGCTTTCTCTGCCTCTGTGTAGTCCTGCTAGAACATAAGCTCTGTGAGGGCAGGGATTATGTTGTGCACTGCTGTATTCCAGAATGTACAACACTACCTGGGAAATATGTTGTGGGATGGTTCTCATTTGTTTTGGTAGCATCCAGATTTTTGTAAATAAAGGGCTTTCTATAGCTCCATTTTTACTCTCTATTCATAATAAATATAGCATTACATAGTACTCATGTGCCAGTCACTGTTCTCAGGGCCTTATATAATTCCCCGCTATACCCTGTTAGGTCTTGTCTTTGCATCATACAGATGAGAGGTCAAGATCATGCAGCTAGCTGGGGAGAGCCAGGATTTGGACTCAGCCATCGTGGCTCCACTGCTAGGGTTCTTAGCACCCCTCAAGTGACACACACAGGCAGCTCATCATTTGTGTCACCATCAGCCTTCCATCTCCCAATAGATTTGAAAGGATCTGTGGGTTTCACTTATGTGACTTATCAAAGCTCCATCACCTTTCGTGGTGTATAAAAGCATTCTCAAACAGACATACAGATTATCAAAGCTGCTGAGTTTGTCAAAATTCATTGAACCGTACACTTGAAATGAGTGCATTCTATTATCCATAAGTTATGCCTTAAAGTATTTTTCAAAATATTTCCATCACAAAGTCAAATGTGATTTGGAAAGCTTTAATTAGAGAAGAAATAAAGAAGCCTTTATTAGTCAGAAAAGTGTCCAGCCTCTTCCAAAAAAAATAATGGCTTTTTTTTTTTATGCTTAACACTACTCAATAATAATGGCTTTGTTTTCTAAGCTATTTAAAAATCAAGAGTTATTTTACTTTAATTTTCATCCTCAGGGAAAGGAAAACCTCTTCAACGAAAGGTGAAACCACCTAAGAAACAAGAGGAAAAGGAGAAGAAGGGAAAGGGAAAGCCACAGGAAGATGAGCTGAAAGACTCTTTGGCTGACGATGACAGCTCCTCCACCACCACAGAGACCTCCAACCCTGACACAGAACCACTCCTCAAAGAGGTAGGAGGTGCTCTTTCAAAAGAAAACCAAGGGGGAAAAGAGAGGTCTCCCACAGAGCACAAGATCTTCTATCTCATAGATTCTGATTTTAGTACAAAATTAATGTTTTGTATTTAACGTACCTTCTAAGGATTTGTTAATGTGCCCAGGCATGACTAAAGAGTCATTTTCCTGTAGAAACCAGCCACAGCTCTTCATTTCCTCCAGAGAAGAAGCATGTTAATAAAATAGAATATTTAGAAATTATAAACACTAATTAAAAGTTAGGGAACTGTCCAGAATAGTAACTATTCTACCTGGTGAAATTTGTTTCAAATTTTAAGTTATCACAAGAGAATGAAGAGAAACTGTACTATTTTAATTATGTTGGGTGTTTTGCCGTCAGATCACTGCTGGCACGTTCTGGAAGCAGGACTTTGGTAGCAACTCACTCCCTAGGCAGGTAGAGTGATGACTGTCCTGCAGGGAGTGTGGCCCAGGGAAAGACCCCAGGCTTCAGTAGTGACCCAGGACTGGAAACCCAGCCCAGCCCAGGACGCATCAGCACATCCAGAAAACTGCCTCACCGATCTGAGTCCCCAGCTCACAGGGTGTTTGTTAGCATCAGGAATAGTATTACAAAATGCCTGGTCCACGGTGGGCCTTAGACGGTAGAGGGCAAAGTTACTGTTGTGAATGTGTCCAAAATCGAGTTGAAAGTGGTGTGCAGGAAAGGAAGGGTATAATTCTACTTTGACATTTTTATTTTTAGGTAAATATATTTCAGATTTTAAATGATCCTAATATACCCTTTAATGTTGTAGACCAGAATTTCTTTTTCGGTTTTAGTCTAGTGACCTAAAGAGTCGCTTCTTAAAGATATCCAGCCGTGTCATCTGCATGCATTAATTTTTAAAATAAAATTGCTTTCCACATCAACTGCCTTCCCCTTCGCAGTCCCTCACAGTTGATGTGGTGCTCTGTCTGCCATTAGTCCAGCTCATAGCTAGTACTGGAGTTCTATATTTTGTATCTGTTTTAACAAGTTACTTCAGAGAAGCAGAAAGCCCTCTCCTAATCTTTGAGTGGGATTTCAGCAGTTTGAATTCTACGAATAAGCATTTGGAAGGCATTTTCTGCACAGGCTTTCTTCACTTCCCCTCTCTTGCTTTCCTGCCTGTCTGGCTGCCTCCCCGGCTGCCTCCCCCTCCCTCCCCAGCATTCCCCTCTCCTCTCCTGCTGCCAGTGTTCTGTGTGGCCTCATTCTTAGCTCTCTGCTGTTCATCCCTCCTGTTTCTCCCATCTCCTCCCAAGCCGTTTGCTTCCTTACAGACCCAGCCCAGAACTCACATCCTGTGTGAGGCCTTCATGCCTGTTTACCCCTTTTCCCTCTGAGGAGTTTATACTCCGCCTGCTCTGCACTCCTGCGTGGAGCTCATATGTTTTTATTTCTTGGTGACTGATCTTAGTTTGTGTGTATTCATGTGATCTGTTACGTGTGTTTCTTTCCCAGCGAGATTACAAATTTGATGGATCATTTTCTCTTATGTCTTCTCCAGCTCTCTTATACTCATTCAGTCAACACATATGTATTGAGCACCCAGTAGCGCCAGGCCTTGTTGCTAGGTGCTTGGGCAACAACAGTGGACAAAAAGGCCATGTCCTTGTCCTCAAAGAGCTTATGGTCTGCAAAGTATCTAGTGGGTCAAGTGTTCAGGAAATACTTGATGAAGATCTCAAAATAGTTTCAAAAGATAAGTGAGCCAGGAGGATGTTTTAGCCCTTGTTCTGGTTAGTTACTCTTGACAGTGAAATAGATTGACCTGCTATAACCTATTAAAATCCAGGCCACCTTAATAACCATAAACTGTAGAGCTGTTGAGTAGACAGTAATTTACCACATGCTTGTAGCTCCCCCCTTATACCCAAAGATGTCCCCTATGGAGTGTGTCCTTCCCTGTCTGTCCCCCATTAGACCCGGTGCATCTAGAACAGACTATCTGTGGTTCAGAACCAGGTTGCTCTTAGTACACAGCCCACGCCACATGCAGCTCCCCAGGCGAGTTCAACAATACCTGAGTGAATATGTACCCTGATCTGGAGACAAGTGTGCTGATCTCACACTTGGTTGCTGCAACAGTATCAAATTACTGTAAAAATGCATGGGGCAGTTTCTAGTTGTGGACCAGAAATAGCAGTTGGTGGGCCAGTTGAATAGCAAAGCTTTAATTAAGATGCAGCTTGGTTGTGGCCTTCTTGGTCCAGGCTCCACATTTGAGGCAGGCAAGTCAGCTCTTCTGTGCTCCAGTCATGGCCAGCAACATTTCTACACCGACGGTCCACGCCAATCTCTAACTGTCACATGTGTCTCCCTCCTGCTCGATTTCACAGTCCTTGGGGAAGAGACTAGACCTTGTTGGTAACCCCATTGCCTGGCACCAAGTAGGCAACTAATAAATGTCTATTAAATAAGTGAATAAATAACTAAGGCCCTCCTGTTGATAGTGAACAGTATTTATATTAAACCAGCCATAACACTACTGCTAGCCACAGTGGAGGGACGGATGTCATTACACTGAGTGCTGCTTATACCACCTTCTTACCTTGGATTTTTTGCTCAGGATTAGACACATGGCTGGAAGTGTTTAACTTTATATTGTAGTCTTAGCTAAACTTTTCTTATAACTAAATAACAAGGTTTTACTCTCTAATACTTAGAAATAAGAAACCACCAATTTGCTACTGCCACTGCCACCACCCACCCCAGTCAGGATATGAATATACATTAAAATGACATTCTTCAGAACTTCAGCTCAACCAAGATATAATTGTAATAAATTAAAGAAGGCTGAAAAATAGAACTGGAATAAACATCGATTTCAAGAAAGGAGTTTGACATTTTTACACATATGTATATCAGTTACATATTTGGTTTTGTGTCTTTATCTCCAAATGAGACTAATTACAGTCATTTTTATTAATCATTCTCAGCAGTTAAATGTATATTTTTTTTACAGGATACAGAAAAGCAAAAGGGAAAGCAAGCCATGCCTGAAAAACATGAGAATGATATGTCTCAAGTAAAGCAAAAAAGCAAAAAACTCTTAAATGTTAAGAAAGAAATCCCAACAGATGTGAAAAACAGGTGAGAAGAATAAATGAATGTAGAGAAATAAGTTATATAGAAGAAGTTGTTAGTGAAAGCCAGGTGATGTTTTTATTTGTTTGATTGGTTGATGATTTTTAGGGGTTTTTTGTAGCAAAAGTCAAGTACCAATCACATTCCTCTTGGGTTTTACCTAATGTTCACTTTCATTGATTAGGGACAGCCACATGCTTCTGACATTAGATATTAGAGGGCAAAGTTAGCAATCTGTTGTGAAAATTTAGGAGGAAAACTTAGGTTGGTGATTGGCTCCCAGATCAAGAACCATTTTCACATCTGCACAAAGGTGACGTTGATGGTTGTGCCACAGGTACAAACGTAACTTTTCTCAAAAAGAGCTCTGAGTCTGTTGAGTCACTACCCCAGAGCTGCATTTGCAATCTAGAATTTTGTGCCGTAAAACTTGGAAGAGTTTATTCTTACCTAAAAAATGTTCAGGGCAGATGTCACCAATCAGATAATTCTACCATTTCACAACTCCAGTTCAGTCCCCATGGGATGGGATTCAGGTGGCCCCACAGGGAGGGCTTGCTGCAGAAGGTAATGAGTACCCCAAGTAAATGAATGAGTTGAACTGTTGGGTTATTAACTGAAGTTACTTCATATTTTCAGGCTTAGGTGATTGATCAGATATTTTAAAGTAAATGAGGCTAATTATTAATAGTTCAAATAGTAAAAAATCTTAGTTTTTACATATATGGAAATCTTGTGAGAATAGTCATGCAGTAGTTATATGGTCTTAAATTTAAAAACCAGTGCTTCTAAGAGTTATGTTAGAGATACCATTCAATAGGTGACTGTCACCAAACCAGCCCTGATGCCTAATCTTGATACCTAAGACCTCATATTTTTTAAACAGATAAGACATGTTAATCTTAACCTCCATCCATCTTCCACTGACATCTGTTGTATTCTGATGTTTTTTATGAAATAAGTTGACCATGAGCTAGCAGATTTGAATTTGAAAAGTTTGTGAAAGACTTCCCTTGAGTGCCACTACCTTTACAAGGATTTTGAGCTCTCTGCTAAGCCAAAAGCTAGAGTGGTCAATTCTCTACTACCCAGTCAAGAACCTGTGTTCTCTTGTTATGCAGTTAAAAGAGAAATCATTACGAGAATGCAGTTCAAGCAGTGTGCTATGGATTGTCTCTTGTAATTGGAGAAATCCATATGCAACTTCAGTCTTCTAATCTCCTTTATCTAATCTCTTTAAACTCACTAATCTGGGGTTTTTCTGAACTTAGGGATAAAAGTATTGAGAGTCAGAATTCATTAGTCACTCAATCAGATATAGAGTTAATCAAATAAAGACTGGTGTTTTTAATAACCAGAGTATGTTGCCTCTCTGAATAAAGCCATCCACTGTCTCTACTGAGTTATGGTAGTAAATGTCATGCCCTGTCAGGGAGAATCATGGCCAGTCGCAGCTTTGGTGATGCCTGAAATTCTTCTCAGCTTTCAGGGTGTTAATATATGATTCTACTGAGGAGGCTGAGGCAGGAGAATCATTTGAACCCAGAAATTTTAGGCTGCAGTGAGCTATGATGATGCCACTGCATTCCAGCCTGGACCCCTGGATCCCATCTCTAAAAATAAATACACACACACACACACATTCCACATATCTGAAGGAAATGTATGCACCTTTTAAAAAGATACCATTGGCCAGGCACAGTGGCTCACACCTGTAATCCTAGTACTCTGGGAGGCCGAGGTGGGTGGATCGCTCAAGGTCAAGAGTTCAAAACCAGCCTGAGCAAGAGTGAGACCCCGTCTCTACTAAAAATAGAAAGAAATTAATTGGCCAACTAAAAATATATAGAAAAAATTAGCCAGGCATGGTGGCACATGCCTGTAGTCCCAGCTATTCAGGAGGCTGAGGCAGGAGGATCGCTTGAGCCCAGGAGTTTGAGGTTGCTGTGAGCTAGGCTGACGCCACAGCACTCTAGCCCAGGCGACAGAGTGAAACTCTGTCTCAAAACAAACAAACAAAAAAAATACCATTAATAAGGCATATCACTCTTTTGCAAGCTTTATTGGAGGTGATAAAGCCAGAGGAATGGCTTAGACGCGGCGTCTACCCCTTTGTGGCCCCACCCTACCACACTCCCAAGAGCTGACTCCAGAAAAAGTGCTTTCCTAGGTAGGAGTGAGAGTGGGGCTGCGATGGCAGAAACAGGGTCTAGCCGTTTGTTCAGCCTGAGCAACGCAGAAATGGGCCTGTAGACCTCTGGCACTAGAAGGGTCTATAGAACCAGGAGAGGCCCATCCTTGGTTAGGATATCAGCTGTCCATTAATCCTTTTGTCTTCCTACTTATTTACTAATAATTTACATATTGACATAACTTAAATGTAATAAGCTAAAATAAACAAAAGAAGTTTAATAGAATAATCATATTCCCAGTAATCTGCTTGACTAGCATCCTCAGCTCAGGGCCAAGGGCCATGGATGCCACATGGCACACAGTGGCCTCTGACCCACAAGCATAAGGAAAACCCTGCCCCTGTTGCTGGTCCTGTCCCTAACGCTACCTCCCCTCTGTCCCCAAATGAGGCATGTACTGTACATTCCATGATAAAAATAAAGCCTGGCATCTGAACCACCTTTCTGTTTTTCCCTTTTAGAAAGAATCATTTTAGTTAAGTTGGCTCTTACCCATCAGAAGCCTTGAAAAAGGTTTCTTGTTAGAGATCATCTGGCTTAATTTGAGAAAGTATGAATCAGCAAAAATAAAATAGTTGTCTAGCACTTTTTTCCTTAAAAACCAAATAGTTTTATAGTAGCACAGAGTTAAGCTTTGTATAAATAGATAACCTCAACACTTAGAAACTACTTAAAAATAACTCACACCCACACCACCACCAGAGAGCTGGGTGTTTGTGTCATGGGAACCTTTGGATTTTTTTTTTTTTTTTAAGAAGACAGGTGCTTCTAAATAACTCTGTCACAAGTGGAAGAGGGACAAAAGATTTTATGAAACTGTAGTATTTATAGTCTGGCCCATAAACAGTGGATTTTTTTCACCTCAGTTCATTATCTACCTAAAATTCTACTTATTTGGGCTAGTAGAAACCACCTAGGTTTTCAGTTAGCTCTTTTACTAATTCTAGATATAATACCTACTTACTGTGAAAAATTTTTGAAAGACAGAGAACAAAAAAATGAAAATGTCCTTTGATCCAAACCACCTTAGAAAATGTTTGTAAATAGCCTTCTTAGATGTACTTATTTACTTAGGAGATCGCACATTACCTGCATGCTTCCTTTTGGGGGAGGGATGGGGGTTATTGTGCCATTGGATCTGCAAAGTTGGAACCATTCTGAGAGCCTGTAAAATCTGGTGTGGATTAGCGTGGTAAATTGCCTCTGACCCAGAACCTAGCAGAAATGGGCTGCACCCTAGGAATGAGAACATGGAGCAGTGAGGATGAAAGATGACGTGGTGCATAAAGAACTTGAAAGATGGGGCTGGGAGGCCTGATTGGTGTGCTGCAGCCAGACATCTAGGGTTGGGGGCAGGAGGTACACGGAGACATGGAAAATGCCAGAGGAACATCTATTTTAGGCAGAAAGTTTTACTTAGATAAACTTTGTAGATTTGTAATGAAAACCAAACTATCAGCTCAGCCTTAAACTTACAACTGTCCAGCAATCACCGGGAGCTCGGTGGAGATCATTGATGATTTCTGGAAGAATTTTCCAAAGGAGGCCCTGGGCTCTCAGCTGTGTCTAAGCTTTCACTAGAAAATGTCCTTCTTGGACCATGTTAGCTAAGTTCCTTCCTGAGGCCTCCCCAGTCCCAAATCATTATCTTGGTAGACATTACAGAAGCAGCTTCATAACGAATGCCTCTGTAGCCCACATGGTCACAACGCTCACAATAACACCTTACATGGCCCGGCTCCATTTCTGGTAGAGATTACTTCTCTCCAGCTGCTTGTCTCCCAGAAGATTTTAATGTCTTCCTTATCGGGTTATGCAGACTTAAAATAGCCCATTGTGCCTCCCATTTTGCCTTGGCTGGCAGGAAGTTCAGAGTCAATTAATTGTCCTCTTTACACATGTTTATTATCTTAAGCTTGCCTTAAAATCTTTCGGAAAGCATATAAACCCTAAATAAATCAATAAAAAGAACATTTAAATTCTTTGCCTAGAATTAGAAGGAAAATTCATCCCACCACTCACCTAGACCTTAGGTACATATGCAGTCCTGCTGCTCTGCAGTGGGCTCAGTGGGCTTCTGTAGGTAACCCAGGAACTTAGCCCTCACTCATGTCATAGTTTTTGTGAGAAAAACATGTTCAAAGTTTTGAATAGCAGAACCTCTGATGTTATAAATCTGAGATCTTTCCAAATCTCCACATCAAGAATCCCGCTGGTGGTCCAGACACAGGGAGACTCACGCACAAGCAAAATGACTGCACTTAGCAGCCCCCAGCCAGCAAGTTTGTGCTAAGTGCCTCATACATGTTATCTGAGGTAGGTGCCCTAACCCATTACATGTTATTAAATAATGGACCTCAATTCCTTATCAGCACTCAGAACAGCAAAGGTTAAACCTACAAGTGCTGAGTGTCTGCTGAGCAGTCTAAGAGTGTTAGGAATACAGCCAGTTCTAAGTTAGGGCTGTGAGTAGATAACACCCCAGGAAGCCATCTTAGTAAAGCGTGCAGTTGAATTGTAGAATAATTACAGTATTAATGACTTCTACCCTCTGCCTCAAAACAAAGGATTAAATTTGTATTTTCCATCCATGGTTGTCTTTCAGTTCTTTAGAACTACCATATACTCCCCCATTGGAAACTAAACAGCGTAGAAATCTCCCAACCAAGATTCCTCTTCCAACTTCATTGGCAAGTGGATCCAAATCACGAAATTCCCAGAAAACAAAAGGTATTGTCATTTTGGTCATACAGATCTTTTCACGATGCACTGTATTCATCATTGTTGTGAGTTACCAGTAAGCAACCAGTAGTTATTAGTCATACAAGGCAAAGGCTATATTCTTGTCCTTACCAGAAGGTTCACTGAAATAGATGTGAAAGAAAGAAATTACCTTTCATTAACAACATTCTTTTCTGATTTTTATACAGGTACAAATAAGTTAGTGGATAACAGGCCATCTGCCCTAGCAAAATTCCTCCCAAATAGTCAAGAACTAGGCAACACCAGTAGCTCAGAGGGCGAAAAAGACTCTCCTCCGCCAGAGTGGGATTCCGTGCCCGTTCACAAACCCGGCAGCTGTAAGTATGGTGATATAGAAACCACGGGGCTCCACTTACCCACAGCCCACCCTCACCCTGGGCCTGGAACTCTGCCGGGGCATGTTGTGTTAGGAGGAGACCCTTCATCAGTGCTCTCCTGGGGCCAATTGGTAGCAGCCAGCAGGAGCCCATTGTCAGATAGTCTGGCCAGTTGCTCAACTGCTGTAGGTTGAAATTGGCCCTGGTAGGAGTTGTTTTTTTTTTTTTTTTTTTTGAAACAGAGTCTCGGTTTGTTGCCCAGGCTAGAGTGAGTGCCGTGGCGTCAGCCTAGCTCACAGCAACCTCAAACTCCTGGGCTCAAGCAATCCTCCTGCCTCAGCCTCCCGAGTAGCTGGGACTACAGGCATGCGCCACCATGCCCAGCCTATTTTTTCTATATATATTAGAGTTTTTACACCAAAGAAACCATGAAAAACAGTTCACAGCAGGGCTTTTCTCCAGCACGCTGGTATCCCAGCACAGCACCACCCGGCATGCGGAGGGGAATGATCCGTTTGGAGTGGTTGGCCATCCAAAGAATTGCTTGCTTTGTGAAAGCATTGACTCAGCAGTCCTTCACCTGACTTGCTCCTCATACATCTATAGTGTAATCATCTTTGTAAAAGTTCAGTTTAGTCTCCTGTCTTTTACATAAACAACCTATAGGAAGGTTTTGTTATTTTTCTCACTAGCTTCTTAACCGTGTTTCTCCAATTTGGCCTGCAGTAAACCAAGACAGCACAGTCCGCTAAAATAAGATAGAAGTCCTCACCCTACCACTGACACTCATGACCTGAAGTAGAAGGCAACAGAGACCAGAAAAGGGATGGGCCTAACAGGCAGGGATTTGAGAACAAGAGAGCCTGGCCTTAGGGCTGATGTGTCTGTGCTCACCGCTGTGTTAGAGTGAACTTAGATTTGGGATTTGGCCTGTTTATACTAAAGGGAAAATGAGAAAGACCAAATATAATCAGGCTTGAGCAACAATCCGATCATCCAAGGGGAAGGGGAGTTGAAGAGTGAGTTACTAAAGCACCCTTTGCATGGAACGAGGGCAGAGAACCTGGAAACTCAGGATTGGTGTTCATTTCACATGCCTTACCGCCTTCCCACCTGTGTAACTCCTAGAAAGAGATGCTGTCTGTGTTAAAGCCTATAGCCCCTATTTGCCAGGAGACTTTCTGGCACCTTTCAGTACTGTCTTTTGCCTGCGGTGAGAGGTAACCCCAAATCCTTGGTCATTCAAGAAATCTTGAATAAGTCTGTGAGTGGCCTGCGTCCAGGTGGAATGGTTTTGGTTCCTCAGAGCCTCTGTAGATCTGGACATTGGTCCTTGGCTGGGTGCTGTGTGATTTGGGCAGTTCCCTGTGAAACAGCTGCCACCTTCAGCACCAAGAGCCAGTTTCATAGGGTTGTCGTAAGGCCCACTGGAGTAACATGAGCTCAGCTGATGAAGAAATGACACAAGCACAGGGAATTATGTGGCAGGGGAGGGAGGAGGTATGTTAGCCGGACACAGCCACAAAACATGTAGTTGGCTGGTAGTGTCACTACCTAGTGGCACCTGAGATGTATTAGTGTCTCTCCTTTGACATGGAGAAAAAAGGATAACAGGAGCCTACACCGTGGAATTTCAGCTGTGTACCACTGGAGGGGAGGACTGTGGGAAACGACAGGCAAGTTGGCTGGAGGAGAAGCTAAGAGCCCAGTGCTGCGGGCCTCAGTTTCCTACCTGGCTCTTCCACGGAATCCAGCTGGTGCCTCTGAACACAGAGCCCCAGGGCCAAGCTCCATGGCATGCAGCTGGCGGCTCTGCCACAGGAAAAGTCTTCTAGGCCCACATCTGCATGGTCCGCCTGTGTTTTCCTAGCCAGGAAATACCTTGTGCTTCTCCCAAGCTTTGTAATCTCTCTCCTCTTACCACCAGCCTTACTAGAAAGCTCTAACAGGGCTCCACTCTGTATCTAGCTAGAGGAAACCAGAAGTCAGTCTCACATGCTCCCCATCACTTGTACCTTTTTGCCCTGCCCTACTTTCTCATCTTTTCTCCCCTCTCCTCCCTTTGACATTTCATCTTGCTTGGACCTGAGCCCTCCAAGCGCTCTGTCAGTGGTACGGAGCGTATGCAGCTCCCTAGGGTTAGAGCGTTGGGCCACTCAGGACAGGCCAGCCTGGTGAGGCAGTAATCACCAGGGGGCCGTTTTATGCCTGTGCATAGAGATCTCTCCAGCCCAAGTGGCACCTTTAGCATGCGCCCTTTCCCACGTGAGATGCTGAGAAAATTCTCCCTGAATAATTTCATGATTTAAAAAGAAAAAAGTCAAAGGGCTATTGAAAGGCAAATCAAAAGCCACAAAGGAAAAATGTAATAATATTTGAATATAAAAGTTCTCTAATCACACACATTCTGTGCTCTTCTGGGTCTCCCTCTCCCCCATCTTCTCTCTGTACTTCAAGCATTATTCGATAAGATCTTTCTCCCACTTCTCTTAACTTTACCTGTTGCATTCCATCAACAAAATGTACTGAGTGGTTCCACTGCGCTGGGCCCTGTGAAGCATGTCCACTGACGGAGAGCTGTCCCCGAGGACGGAGGGCACCTTCCCAAGTATAGGCACCTCGGGCAGAGCAAGCAGGCACGGGGCGCAGATGGCCTGTTGTGAGTGGGAAGTTCACAAGAGCACAGTTCACTGTGGGGGCAGGAGGAGGCCAGAGCAGGTGTCATACAACAGGTGGCTAGGGAAGGGTCGGGACAGTTGTGCAATTAGTGACCCCGTTGTGTAGATGTGGTATCGTGGGAGGCTTCAGAAGAGTGTGAGAGGGGTGTGGTATTTGAGCGGGGTTCACACAGAGACAGATTTGAGAAGGGCCCCGCACACATGTGTCAGTTCAACAGAACAACAGAGCTGGCCCTGAGGACAGCGGACAGCGAGCATGGGCTTCAGAGAGAATGCTGCTTTGCTGGGCTGCGCCACACAGGGGTCTTAACGTGGAACAAGGAGCCTTACCACCCAGGCCTTACCACCCTGAGCCCTGGGGTTTTGGGGAGCTGCAGCTGGTGCTGGAAGGAATGACAGGAGTGGAGTCACCCACAGAGCAGGCCACAGTTCTGGAAGTGAGGGAACTAGGGAAGTAGAGCAGAGTGGACTCAATGTAGACAGATCTCGCAGGCCAGGTGAAAGTGTGCCGAGCTGGGCAGAGCTGAGCTGGGCTGGGCTGGTCTGGGGACTGTGTTCACAGGGGCGAAGGCCTCTCCTGAGCCCTCTTCGTATCGCGGTATTTGGAGCAGCACCAAGATACACAGATGTGTAAAGTGATAACATTTTTCTGACAAAAGTTATGAGTCATTTAGTGAGTACAAACAACTACTATTTGTGATGGTAATTTTTTAAAAAATTTTTAAAACAGCTATGTAGACATCACCTTAAAGGGCACAGGAATATGCTAGGAGCTCATATCCTTGTAAAACAGGGATCAGAGCTGCACATACCAGACATGCAGACAGAGAGATGAGGTGTACTTGTCGTTGGAAATTCAGCCTGGGGCCCTGCCCTGTTGTAGGTGTAATCTCAGGTGCAGGCACAGAGATTCAGGTCCCTTGGCAGTGGCTTCAGCATTCCCTCCCAGGATGCTGGAAACCCTCTTCCCCACCCTGAATTGGGAGAAGCAAAGAGGTTAGCGAGACCCGCCCAAGAACACCCTGCAAGCACAGCAGGTACAGAGCAGACTGGTGATTCCCTGGAAGCCCCTAGTGCACAGAGAAGTGACCGCCACTCTTTTTTTCTTTAAAACCTTTGGACAGAACACTTGTAAGAGCTTTTAGTTTGTTTTCTCTGTAGAAGCCCTTGAGTTCTGCGTCATCTTAGGACATCAAAAGTAACTGATTTTGAAGAGTGCTAATCAAAATATCACATTAATGAGACCTTTTGTTTTTAATTTCCAGCTACTGATAGCCTTTATAAACTCTCTCTGCAAACCCTCAACGCAGACATTTTCTTAAAACAACGCCAGACCTCACCAACACCTGCCTCTCCGTCTCCCCCGGCCGCCCCGTGCCCATTCGCGTCCCGGGGCAGCTACAGCAGCATCGTCAACAGCTCCAGCAGGTAGGCTCACGGTTTTAGAGAAGTTCTCTAAAACCTGATGTTTCTCATTGTCAGTGGAAACACTTACTGGCCATAGGTCACTCTCCTATGTCACATGTGACAGCTGCCATTTGTGGATGTTTGGCCCCTTTGCCTGGGGTCAGCTCTCCCTTCCTGCTTTCCTGTGTGGTATTCATCCCCGACCCCAGCAGTCACCCCTATTCCTGTTCTGTGGGCTGAGAACTGCATCGTTGAATTTAATAGAATTATGTTCTAGTTGAAGAGTCAATAAGCATTAACTGAAGACCTTAAAGAGATGTCCCGTGAGTTGGGAATATGGGTTTTTATGACAGCTATTTTGATCTTAGGGCAGTTTGGCTTAGGACTTAGAAGGATTTGGTGCAGGATGGTTGCTTTGGGGTGAGGTGCTGCAGTAGGCAATGTGTGCACACAGGAAGGCGGCCTCCTGGCCGTGCAGATGAGGCATGTGGACCATGCTCTTCTCTGGGGGCACAGAGCCACCCTTGGGTCTTCCTGCCACAGTGTAAGGAGAGCCTCAATGACTGTAGTGGTCACCGATGGTACTCTCGCCGTGTGCCAGGGCTGTCTCAGCGTTGCATGGGCTTCATCGCACCTCATCCCACCTGCAGGCACAGGATTCGGTCCTCCCACAATTGCCGAAGAGGCAGTAACCACTGATGCTGGGGGAGGCCACCCGGCTCAGGGGCCCAGCCACAGTGAGCACATTACCCTATCCTGACGGGGAAGCGGACTTCCCAAGAACCAGACCCTGTCCCGTGTGTAGACGTCTGCCAGCAGGCTCATGTTCCCCACTCTATGTCTCCCCACCGAGGGGCTCCCTCTCTAGCCTTCCTCTCTAAAATGTGATCACAGCCTTTTCTAGTCCCTAAATTGTGATCCCTACCCTGGTCTCTTCCATAATGACCTTTTATTTTCTTACCTTTCCCCATAAATCCCTTTAATTTTCATCTGATTAAGCAGTCTGTGGCCCCGGAGCATGTTATACAAGGCTGTTGTGCTCTGTGGTCTGCCCTGGGAAGTTTCCAGGTCCCCGTCCCAAAACTCAGTCCTGGCCATAGTGAAGTGCACGCAGGGCTTGGTCCTGCTGGCCCCACACCACCCTGAGACAGGTGCCCCCAGCACTCCACAGTGGACACTGCTGATGAGGATTTTGTTCTCTCTTTGCTACTTCTTCAAGTGACCCTAAAACAAAGCAGCCAAATGGAAGCAAACACAAGTTGACAAAAGCAGCTTCTCTCCCTGGCAAGAACGGCAACCCCACTTTTGCGGCAGTCACAGCTGGTTATGACAAGAGCCCAGGTGAGTGCCTTTGCTTCAAAGATCTGTCACACCTGGGCATCGGGCATGGTGGAATGACTTTGGTCCTGTTATGCCTGTGACTGATTCAGAATCCATTGTTCCAGGTGGGAATGGCTTTGCTAAAGTTTCTTCAAACAAAACAGATTTTTCCAGCAGCCTTGGCATTTCACATGCTCCTGTTGACAGCGATGGCTCAGACAGGTACAGTAGACTATTCTTAATCAACAGAAAGATTTCTCAAGTCAGGTTAGCATCTTCTATCCAGAACTGGTTTTCAAGGCATTTTTCCATAATTTGCTAGCAGGCATTCATCAGAAGTGGTCAGACGCCTCTAAGAAGTCTTGTCAGCTGGGTGGAGGCAGAAAGCTGTTGCTGTGCTTCCCCTGGTGGCTTCCCCGGCAGAGAGAAAGAGGCGCCACCATACACACACACTGTGCCTGTCTCAGCCCAACAGACATGCATATTAAATCTTCTCATTCTTCTCCATTATCATGATCTGTAGTAAGAAAGGGTGTGATCTGATCATTAGAAATAGAACAGCAAAAATGTATTTGGGAGGAAGGAAATTGGAACAAATACTAGCTGATTTATAGTAAATTATTGGCTGTGCCGCTCTCTCAACCCAGAGCCCCAGCTTGCTGTCCACACGGTGGGCGTGGTGGCTGCAGCCGTCACCCCCGTTGGTTTTCCCAGATGAACAACAACAAAGCCTGTCGGTAAAGCAGAGCACTACCTTACCCACCTTGCACTAATAGAAAATGAATCCTAGAGTTGAAACTTGTTTTTTAATACTTCCATTACCAAAAAGTAAACATAAGGAAAAAATCGCTATTTTCTCTGCAAAACTCTTGCTTTGAACCAGTAATAGGGTGTTAGGAACCCTGGTAAACAGCCATTTTTCAGTTCTTCCTTTTGTCTTTGTTTTTAATATTTGAGTGCCCCCGGTTGAAGCAGTGTCTCCTGTTTGTGAAGCTGTGGATAATGGATTCATTTTCTCTAACCATTATACACCTTTGTGTCTTACATTCTTTTGTAACATTTAGCTCGGGTTTGTGGAGTCCCATCAGCAATCCAAGCAGCCCTGACTTCACACCGCTCAATTCCTTCTCGGCCTTTGGAAATTCTTTTAATCTAACTGGTGGTGAGTGTTTAACACTAGTCCTGTAACTGATAAGCCTGTGGGTAAAAAAGGAAGAGGCAGCGGTTTTGTGTGTGTGTTGGAGAAACATGACACGGGAAGGAGGCCCAGCAAGAAGCTCCCTGGGAAGGGCCTCTACCTCCCCCTCCCCTTCTCCGCATACCAGCCCAAGGGCAGTGGAGCGGGCTACACGCTGTGTGGCAGTGCCAGCTGGTTTGGGCTCCACAGCATGTATTTAAGAGCCTCAGGAAAGGATTCTGGTCTGAAATACAACTCCTGAGTATGCAGGGCTCCTCCTTTTTTTCTTACTATCCAGCAATAGAGGCAGTGATATGAGTTACACATTAGCTATGCATTAGCTGTAATGTTAGAGTTGGGGAGTGTGTGCATTCTGATGTGATCATGTGTTGTGTTGTGCTTGAGTTCTGGGGAGCATCTCTGCCCCCGCACTCCCCTGGAGTGTGGTGGCTCCCAGGGAGCAGTGGTGGGATGTGTCCACTGAGTGAAGTCTGTCTTGGCCGAGTGATCATGGCAAAATAAAATATAGACTTGATGACTGTTTCCTTACTTTCAGAAGTTTTCAGCAAACTCGGGTTATCTCGATCATGTAATCAGGCCTCCCAGAGGGGCTGGAACGAGTTTAATAGTAGCCCTTCATACCTTTGGGACTCCCCAGCGACAGATTCCAGCCCTTCCTGGCCAGCCAGTTCCAGCTCCCCGACCCACACAGCCACAGTGAGTATTTGGGGCCATCATTGTCACTTGGGTGGCACTGACAGAGTTATAAACAACAAACAGTGGTGTGAAAGTGACGGGTTAGTACTTTTATTGTCTCCACTGCTCTATCTTTATATATTCTGCCAAATAACCCATCAGTGTCTTTAGAGCTATTGCAGTCAGGGAACTGTAGGAAGAACAGCTGGGCAGCTGTAGGGTTGATCCCTGGATTCCCTCCTAGGAGATTATGGTCATTTTCTGCCTCTTCCCAAGAGGCCACTGGTGTGGCCATGGGCCCATCAGAGGGTCAGGTGATGGCTGAGAACAGCCTTTGCCATCTGTGTGATGCAAGTGCTGGGCTTCGAGAAGCAAGTTGGGAAGTTGCATTTATTTTGTTTCTGAGAAGCATCTCTTAGATTGAGCCTTCTACTGTGTATTTGTTTCCTTCTTGGTTAAAGTTTTCTGCAAAGATTATGCTCCAAAAAAGTATTTTTTTTTTTTTTTTTTTTTTTTTTTGGAGACAGAGTCTCACTCTGTCACCCCTGGTAGAGTACAGTGTGCAGTGGCCAGATCATATCTCACTACAGCCTCCAACAAACTCCTGGGCTCAAACAATCCTCCTGCCTCAGCCTCCTTAGTAGCTGGGACTACAGGTACAAACCTGTAGTGTGCCTGGCTAATTTTTTCTATTTTTAGTCAAGATGGGGTCTCGCTCAGGCTGGTCTCAAACTCCTGAGCTCAGGCGATCCTCCTGCCTCAGCCTCCCAGACCAAAAATATATTCTTACCCAGGAAAATAATTGGTGGTTTCAGCTTTCACAAAATTATGACAGAAAAATATGACTCCACTGTGATTACTTCTCTATTTTCCAGAAGAAAACAGAGCAATAAATTAGACATGCAAGATTTAGTGGTAGATATTTGAATTTCATAGATTCCAAAGATTATCTTCACTTATAATCATTCTGGCTTCATTTTTGAAAGCACCATTCTTTAAAACAGGTCAGCAAACTTGCTATAAAGAGTCAGATAGTAAAAATTGGGGGCTTTGCAGGCCATACTGTCGCAGCTATGCAGCTCTGCCATTGCAATGCAGAAGTCACCCTAGACAGGACATAGACAAATGGGTAAAGCTTTTATTTTCAAAAGTAGGCAGGGGGCCAGGCGCGGTGGCTCAAGCCTGTAATCCTAGCTCTCTGGGAGGCCGAGGTGGGCGGATCGTTTGAGCTCAGGAGTTCGAGACCAGCCTGAGCAAGAGCGAGACCCCATCTCTACTATAAATAGAAAGAAATTAATTGGCCAACTAATATATATAGAAAAAATTAGCCGGGCATGGTGGCACATGCCTGTAGTCCCAGCTACTTGGGAGGCTGAGGCAGCAGGATTGCTTGAGCCCAGGAGTTTGAGGTTGCTGTGAGCTAGGCTGACGCCATGGCACTCACTCTAGCCTGGGCAATAAAGTGAGACTCTGTCTCAAAAAAAAGTAGGCAGGGCTGGATCTGGCCCACTGTCATTTGACAACCCTTGTTTAGAATATCAGAACCATCTGCCCAGACTCTGGGGTAGCTATATATAGAGAACATTTGTTTTAAAGTAAATAAGGTGAAAGAAATCTCTGGCCTTGCCCCATCTTTTGCATAGCCTCACCCACCACCTGCTGCACCCCCAGTTGCTTAGTGCTGGGTATTTTCTGTTTGTCACAGTCAATCCTGGGCAACACCAGCGGCCTGTGGTCCACCACTCCATTCAGCAGCTCGATTTGGTCCAGCAACCTTAACAGCGCCCTCCCCTTCACCACCCCAGCGGACACGCTGGCGAGCATCAGCCTCTCGGGCGCAGAACACACAGCCGCGCCCCACGCTCCTTCTGCCTCCGGCCCAGCCAGCGACTTGGGACAGACCTACAACCCATGGCGGATATGGAGCCCCACCATCGGGAGAAGAAGCTCTGACCCTTGGTCTAATTCACACTTTCCTCATGAGAATTAAAATTAGGCAAAAAAAAAAAAAATAGTGGGGGCCCCTCGTCTAGATCATGATATGCCAGTTTTGAGACATCCTTTTCAGGCTCTCACTGCTGCAGCTCCCCACTCCCCACTTCCTCCTCTTTGCAACACAGACTCAAGCAGGGCAGGCTCGGACCACTCGCTTCTTTCAGATCTTTCTTGCTATTATGGTAATATGAGATTTCCTGTTGTGCTTTTAGAGAAAAGTCTGGATTCAGCCACAAACTCTAATAAGACCTGTACATCTGAGAACCTTACCTGTTGCCACGTTTTCACCACCTGTCTTCCTCCATGCTTTATTTATATGTATGAACACAAATTTGACATTACAGCTAAGGAAATAATTTGAGTTGATTCAAAAGTTCTGGCATGTGACAATTTTATTAAATTACCAAGTTTGGTTTTTAATAATTTCTCAATATTATGCGCCAAGATCTAATTTTAAAACTGTATGAGGACTTTGTGCTGAAAATAGAGTATTTTTTTAAAGTAAGGCTGTCTTGGTTTAAAAGCAGATTACAGAAATGTAAGTCAACTTAATTAAGAACAGTGAATGAATGTAAAAACATTCAGTTGAGACCATATGCATTTTCTGTGCTGTTTGTACTTGAGGTATGTAACATTTGTATACCTGAATTTATTTTAAAGATAAACCGAAATGCACATAGCCAAGTCTTGAGATACAAGATTGAATGTGTATTTCTTAAAACTACAACTTTGTGTTGTACTTTGAAATAAATGATGCTTTTTTCAAAAGCCTTGAATTGTTTTGTTTTGTTTTGTTTATTCACAGGCAAGGTGCATTTATTTGGGTTTTCTCACATCAATGTAAACCATCCTATCCTTGCCTTACTCTAAGAAGTTGACAGGTAAAGATGGTGTTTGCTGTTTCGTGGTTGAAACCCCCTGCGGTCTAATGGCATTCCCTGCATGTCCGTGGTAATCACTCAGGGTCCTTGATAGAAAGTTACTTGGAAGTCCACTTGAATTGAGTCAGTGATAGCTTTCCACTATCCTAAACCTAAAGGCCTCACAGCAATAATTGCTGACATTACTGAATAGTTATTCTGCCCCAGGCACCTGGCCAAAACCTTGGCACATGTTTATCTCCATTTTACACTTGAACTCAGCCTCTGCGAGGTTGGCGGCAGTGTCCCTGGCTGGTAAGTGCTGACTGGGAGGGGGCTGTGTCCCGCTCACCACTGTGTATTCTGAGATTGGCCAACCCTAATCAAATGTGAGTCTGAGGAAGCTGTATGATGAGAGGAAGACAGGTGGAGGAAGAGGGAAGCTGGACCTGGAGGGAGGAACAGCGGGAACCAGAGAGGTGGCCTGGAGCAGGGCCTTGAGGACAGCTCCACAGCATGCAACCACCTTGCCCTTTCACTTCTGGGTTTGGGGGAGTCAATGGAAGAAGCCTTGAGCTGGGGCATGGGGGCCTGGGAGGGACTGGAAACAGCCGTTTACCCACTGGTATTGAAAAGCATCGGCAGTTTACCAGCCAGCACAGCTGTACCCTGAAGGCAGGCTGAATGGAAGGCGACCTGTGTGAAATTGCAGGATGGAGCTGCAGGTAGCCTATGACGCAGCATGCCCGTAGACACGCCAACTAGAGTGACTGGAAGCGTTGGTATAAATGAGAATTGACTTAGCCAAGTCTGTAAAGTGCAGAAGTTCACCCATCTTAAATTTAGTTTTCCTTTTAAACAGAAATTCACCCCTTTCCAACTTTAAGATTCCTACAACTCCTCCAAGTGGGGTCCCTCTAGAGTCTACACAGATGCCAGGCAAGTGTCAGTGTTGCCACAACACATCGATTTGGTTTAATCTTTCAGAAAGCATTATCTGCTCCAACTTGCTTCTCTCGTTCTCTGGTTTCTTGGCTCAAAGCCAGCCTTTTCCAGGTAATCAGGAGATGCTAACGTTCTGATTGAGATCAGTTACATCATGAAGAAATCAAACTGTCCCCATGTAAGTCAGAGTGGCTTAGTTGAAATGTTATATAGTGTGATTTTTAATGTGACCTTTTCTCTGCTTTATACCACAGTTCAGTAGAATAAGCCACATAGATTTTATAGGCTGTGATTTGTCACTCGAGGACACCAGATTTCCTGTGCAACCAGAGCCCTGCTGCACAGGGCTGATGTCAGGCCTTATACAAACTTATGAGCAGGGTCTCCTATGTGCACTTGCAAAATCAGGGCAAATTTAAGGCTTGGGATTCTCTTTCTGCACAAAAGCAAATAAGGTGGAAAGCTCTGCAAATAGGTGAGCTTCATGTAAACCCTCATTTACAAAAGAAAAAATTACATTGGCAAACTTCACCTCAATAAGGGTATCTCAGGGATCCTACACTTGCTTCATCATAAGAACCACTCCTTCCTTTTTCACATTCTATTTTCATCCATGAGAGATTCACCAGCAGGCTTGAGACACACCATACACTCAAAAAGGTGGAAAAATACAAGGGTTTCTTGTGTTACCTAGCATTTCCACATAACTCTGAGGGTAGATATTTGCATGACAACATACTCACGGACCAAAACTGAAGCTTTGATGGAATTCAGAGTCTAATAGTTTGTGGTTAAGACTCGTTAGCTCTGTAACTAGGCCAAGGTTGAATTTAAAATTAAAAATTATACATACAAAATTATATTTAAATAATAGTAGATATCTTTTTTAAATTTTTTTTTTGAGACAAAGTCTTGCCCTGTCACCCTGGCTCAGTGCACTAGTGTGATTGTAGCTCACTGCAGCCTCAAACTCCTGGGATCCTCCTACCCCAGCCTCCTGAGTAGCTGGGGACTATAGGCATGAGCCACCACACCCTTAATATTAGTTTAATTTTATAAAATTCTTACAGTACAATTCATGAAGACTTACTATATTAACAAAATTATAATGTCCAGATTAACTCTCAAAACTTAGACCTAACTTATGAATAATTTTTAAATACTTGTACAGTTTCTGAAAAGAAAACTGATAGAAAAAGAATTCACTTCAATGTACCTTAATTCTTAAAATGGCAGGTTAATGAACTATGCGAATACTTTTGGATAATACATTTTTTCCATTTAAAAAAAGTAATATGAGAAATGCTCATAAAATATTAATAGTTTTTATATTTTTGTTGTCTGGTCTGGAAATCTCAAGTCTGGAGGGGAAAAGTACAGTTCGGTTACTATTATAGATCATAATGTAGATAGTCATACTGGGGATAAAGTTACATAAACATACATGTATATGTACAGAATAACAATGATTTTCTATTTGCTTATTTTTAAAAGTTGTTACAGTTAATCCTACTAGTATATGTAGTTTAATATACTGAAAAGTTAATTATATTTTAAAGCTATGATTAAAAACTTCAAATCATTACCTATTTATATATCTAAATGCATACAAATAAAGGTATAATAGATTTTTTTTTTGAGACAGAGTCTCATTCTGTTGCCCAGGCTAGAGTGCCAATGGCATAAGCCTAGCTCACAGCAACCTCCAACTCCTGGGCTGAAGAGATCCTCCTGCCTCAGCCTCCTGAGTAGCTGTGACTACAGGCATGTGCCACCATGCTTGGCTAATTTTTTTATATGCTTTTAGTTGTCCAGTGAATTTCTTTCAATTTTTTAGTAGAGACGGGATCTCACTCTTGCTCAGGCTGGTCTTGAACTCCTGATTTCGAGTGATCCTCCCGCCTCAGCCTCCCAAAAATGCTAGGATTAGAGGTGTGAGCCACCAGGCCCAGCCCATTTTTACATTTTTCTTACATAAATAATGTACCAAAGGAGCAAAATTAGAATTTTGTTTTTTTATGCAAAGTGATTCAGATAAATTATGTATGCCAAATGAAGAGATTCCTTTTTGTCACCAAATTCGCAATGTAAAAAATATATACCATTTTGTAATTTTGTTAGAGATCCCTTTGAATAATCTTAATTTTATTCTTATTTCAAAATGCTATCACAGACTTAAATTTACCCTTAAAAGTATAGACTAATCCCAGAAATTAAATCATCTCAGATAACTAAAATATTTGCTCCCACATGGGCAAGTTGGAAAAAAAGAGCAAATGTTTGTGCTGAAAGTATAAATGTCTTTGGAGGTTGTCTACATATGAATGCTTTAGAAACAAAGAGGCTTCTAACATTGACAAAAGCCCCTGAAAGTCCGGTGACAAAGACATTTTAGATGCTTTGCTATTGTCTAAGAAAATAGCTATAGTAACAATAAAAGGTCATTCAAACACAGAGACCCAGACCCTAATGGCAGTGTTTGGGCTGACCACCATGCTAACAAAACAAGATTAGCCTGGAGAAATACTCCTGTGATCTCACTGGTCTTGAAGAAAATCAGAGAGGCTATCTTATTAAGTGTCAGAACAAGCCCCTGATTTGGAAAAGGAAAATGGGGACAAGTTACGAAGATGGGGAGAGTTATGACATTCATTGCATCTTAGGATGGCCAGTTGATACCACCAAGAAAGTTTATAGTGGAGTCTAACAAAAATTCTTCATGATATTACCCATAATTAGATACCTATACAGAAGTAAATTGGCAACAATATTAAATCAAATCTCACCAGATAATTTTAGAGGTATTACCAAGGAAATTTACAACATGTCTTCCCTGTGAATGAAGCAATCCTGATAAAATGTTTAAATGCAGAGATGGGCAGGAACTGGTGCTTTGAAGGCCCTTCAGACACCTCCAAATGCCTCCTGCCATGGGTTACAAATACAGTTCTGGTTATTATTTATTTTCACTGTGGATTGAAAATTTCCTTGCTAGAGCGCAACAGACAAAAGTGCTTGATTTTGTTTTCCAACCTGGAAAATCCCCACTTATCTAATGACAGAGACAACTCATTTTTCTAGTACATTTCTTAAGAAACACTGAAGTTTTGACTTTAATCCAGAAATTTCACTTGTTTTCCACAATCCTCTAGAAGAACTACTAATGGAATTTTAAAAGTAAAATTGGCAAACCTCAGAAACCTCTGAAATTCTGCACCTTAAGATATAACCATTAGCATTGTGTCTATAAGATCAACTACCTCTGGATGCCACGTTACCTCCACATGAATTATTATAACAACATGCCACCAAAACAGTTTGAGATTTCACCCCATCTTAACTTCTACATAATTACAAACATTTTATTTCCAGCTTTATCCAGCTGGATATGAACTATACAGTATTTCCAAAACACTCACCTCTACATGATCTGTAGGTTCTGTACAAAAGATATGAAATATATTCGTATTATAGTTAATAATTCTCACACTCCCTGTACAATCTATGCTCCAGTGGGGCATTACTACAGCTTATTGGATATCAGGCTTATGTGGGTCTACCACACACTCACTTATCCTGTGTATTCAGAGTCATTAGATATTTCCAGATACTTGCAACCACCACCTCTCCAGTAATCCATTCTTATAAAGAATACCCAGTATTCCAAAATTAAATTATCATAGGTTATTCAAAAACCTTCCAATAGAGACCACTGATGTGCTCTTCACACATACTCTGCAAACTACTATTCCAATCAAGGGAAGAAAACAACTAGAGATGGTACTTCAATACCAATCTAATTTTAGCTGAAGTAAATCAGCTAAAACCACTCTGCTCTCAAAGTCCAACAAACTGAGTCCATTCTTTAGAATTGTCAAGGACAATCATACAGCCTTTGTTTCACTTTTAGCCAGCAAAGGCAGGTTATGCTATAGCAAATATTCCTTTTATATACCTATAAAAATACTCCAGGGGAAATAGAACAGACAGCCTGTGACTATTAAAAGAAATAGGCCCCTTAACTCTCTAAAGTCAACCCAACTGGATTCTAGGACACATTTTCATCACCCAGCAGTCATAGTCCAGGCCCTTGTCTTGGAGACCTGTTACAAGGACCAGTATTCATTGTGTTTCCAATAATTGCCTATAAAACAGTTGACCAGTATATTCTGTCTGGAGTTTTACATGCTGCTACACAGCGTTTCTTATGTAGTTTCACAACTCACTTAACAAAGGAAGGAAGAAATATTAGCCCCAGTATAACTATAGGCTGTGTTCCATAGATACTCTCCGGCAGGCCTCCAATCAGAGCAAACTCCCGACTCCATAGACCCACACTCCAAACAACTAACCAAAGCCTAAATCCTACAATTGCTACTTTCTAGCACCTTTTCACTGACACCCCATGTTTCACTCTTGTACTTATTCTCCTGGCTGCAAGGAGAAGCCCAAATTGTTTAACTACCGGTGTGTTGCTGCTGGTCTTTGGAGACGGGCAGGGCAGGCCTGGGACCCAGTCCTGGCTCTGCCACTCACTGATCGTGGGCTTTGGGCACGATCATTGCTGCTTTCAGAGCCTCAGTTTCCCCATACACCACAAAACAGGAACATCCTATGTCAGGAAGATGGTCTGAAAAAAACATGAGGAGAGGCCAAATAAATAAATGGTAGCACTTCCTATTCTTACCTGTTACTGGGCTAAATTATTCCAAAGGTATTTCCGGTATTAAGCCTCTAGAAATGCAAACTTCCCAAAAGGACAGAACTAATTCTGGAAGGGGGCCCAGGGCCACAGACCCCCACCCAGAACCCAGGGTGGGCAGGGCTTGCCGCAGCCTAGAAAAACCCTTTGCCAGTGTACCCTGGTGCCTGCCTTCTAACTGTCCCTTTGGGAAAAACACCCCCCACACTCCACAGGGGCAGCCTGCTACGCATGCTCTTCTTAGCCCCATCGCTTTGAAAAATGGTGTCAGATCCGCTGTAAGCAATGCTCTTCTACAAATGCACTCCAAACTAAACCGTCACAGGCACATCAGTCGAACCTATTGTAACGAGCAAGTGAGATCAATGATCGGTGTATTCTTGTGGTCCCCCACGGGAAGGGGAAGCCTGTGGCTCTGTTTCCAGGAGAAATATTATGAGAAGCTATTAGAAACTGAAACTTGGACTCACGGTGCTATGACACTGTACTTGTTTTATAAAATTAGAATCAAAAGTGTTGTTTAAAGGTAGCATGAAGCTTGGTGAGTGAGCGCTGGGGAAGCTCCCCACTGGGACCTCCGTGGGAGAAAACTCTGCCTGTTCAGCGGGCTCTGGCAACGGCCGCAGGGCAGGCAGGGCTGTCAGAACCCACAGAGTGTCTCATGCACCAGGCACAGCACAGAGGCTACCAGGGGCAGCCTAGTAAAATCATAAGTGAGAAAAGACCCTGGTATTTCTGCTTCATAAACAGAAATGACCCTGCAGTTCACTAGAACAGCCAGGGTGGGAAAACATACCTGACTACTCAGACCTGTTTTCTTTCCTCCTCACCTGAGGAAAATCAGACCAACAAGAAATTAGAGAAAGAAACCAGGTACAGTGGCTCACGGCTGTAGTCCCAGCACTTTGAGAGGCTGAAGCAGGAGGATCACTTGAGCCCAGGAGTTTGAGGCTGCAGTGAGCTATGATCACACCACTGCACTGCAGCTTAGGTGGCAGAGTAAGACCCTATCTCAAAAAAGAAAGAAAGGGAGGGAGGGAGGGAAGGAAGAAAAGAAGAAAAGCAAAAAGAAAAGAATGAACCATGACTTCTTAAAAAAATGGAGCCTTTTCTTGATCAAATAAAACCTGCTTTATACTTGCCAACTGGATTAGCAGTTTTCATTCATTACAAACACTATACCAATACATCATTTCTAAGGAACTGGTCTTGCCTTACCATGACCAAGTTGGGTTTAGCCCCGCTGTTCCTAACGTAGCCATTGCCCTAATAAGCCATCAAAAGGTAAGACACATGGGCCCAGGTTAGACGGTTATATACCACACAGAAGTGGGCAGTCAAGCAGAGAACCACAGACCTATTGTTTTATCACTCTCTCCTATGGAGTAGTGACAGCCCACCCCATTAATTAGAAAATTTCACCCTCAATGTTTCCCATACCTGGGTTTTAAAGTCTAGGCACTTGGCTTCAAGATACGGCAGTCTTGTTTTTATGGAGATAAAATTCACATAAAGTGAAATTCACCACTTTAACATTCTAAAGTATACAACTCAACTAAAACAGCATGGTACTGGCACAAGAACAGAGACATAGACCCATGGAACAGAACTGAGAATCCAGGTATAAAACCATGCTCATACAGCTATCTGATCTTTGACAAAGCAGACAAAAACATACACTGGGGAAAAGAATCCTTATTCAATAAATAGTGCTGGGAAAACTGGATAGCCACATGTAGAAGACTGAAATAGGATCTGTACCTCTCACCTCTCATAAGAATCAACTCATGGTGGATAAAAGACTTAAACCTAAGGCATGAAAGTATAAGAATTCTAGAAGAAAATGTTGGAAAAACTCTTATACACATTGGCCTAGGCAAAGAATTTATGAAGAAGAACCCAAAGGCAATCACAGCAACAACAAAAATAAATAAATGGGACCTGATCAAATTAAAAAGTTTCTACACAGCCAAGGAAACTATCACAAGAGCAAACAGACAACCTACGGAATGGGAGAAAATATTCGCATATTACACATCCGATAAAGGGCTGATAACTAGAATCTATATAGAACTCAGGAAAATCAGCAAGAAAAAAACCAAACAACCCTATCAAAAAGTGGGCAAAGGACATAAACAGAAACTTTTCAAAAGAAGATAGACTAATGGCCAAGAAACATATGAAAAAATGCTCAACATCTCTAATCATCAGGGAAATGCAAATCAAAATCACAATAAGATATGACTTATCTCCAGTGAGAATGGCCTTTATCAACAAGTCCCAAAACAATAAATGCTGGCGTGGATGCGGAGAGAGAGGAACACTCCTACACTGCTGGTGGGACTACAAACTAGTGCAACCTCTGTGGAAAGCAATATGGAGATACCTCAAAGAGATATAAATAGAACTACCATTTGATCCAGCAGTCCCATTACTGGGCATCTACCCAAAAGAAGAAAAGACATTATATATATAAAAAAAAGACATCTGCACTAAAATGTTTATAGCAGCACAATTCACAATTGCAAAGATGTGGAAACAATCCAAGTGCCCATCAATACATGAGTGGATTAATAAAATGTGCTATATGTGTACCATGGAGTTCTACTCAGCCACAAAAACAATGGTGATATAGCACCTCTTGTATTATCCTGGATGGAGCTGGAGCCCATTCTACTAAGTGAAGTATCCCAAGAATAGAAAAATAAGCACCACATGTACTCACCATCAAATTGGTTTCACTGCTCAACACCTAAGTTCACATATAGGAATAACATTCATTGGGTGTCAGGAAGATGGGAGGAGGGAAGAGGGGATGCGATGAGTGCGATGTGCACCATCTGGGGAATGGACACGCTTGGAGCTCTGACTCAGGTGGGGAAAAGGCGATATATGTAATGTAACATTTGTACCCCTGTAATATGCTGAAATAAAAAACGTTTAAAAGAAATAGAAAAATCAGCCAGGCATGGTGGTAGGTGCCTATAGCCCCTGCTACTCAGGAGGCTGAGCCCAGGACTTTGAGGTTGCAGTGAGCTATGATGATGCCACACTGTGCTCCAGCCTGGACAACAGAGCAAGACACTGTCTCAAAAATAAAAACACAAAAAATAAAAACTCAATAGAAGGGAAAATGGAGAAGGGGTTTAACAAGATCACAAGGAATTTTAGTGGCAGACCCAGGAATGAGAACCAAGGTCTAACTCAGGAGTTTGGTTCTCTGAGGAGCATGGATATGTCTTTTTTCCTGTCCCTCCTCCTTGTTTCTCTTTTCCGTTCCTGAGGTGTAATGTTGTTCCTGGGTAAGAGACAGGGCTTCCATTCCCTGACTGGGCAGGGTGGGACAAACAGCTCCTCTCTGAGATGGGGAGTGAGCAACCCCTCTCCTCTAGCGCGTGAATTACGCGGAAGCCTCATGTCTGGAGAGGAGTTTGCTAAGTGAAGCCCAGGAAAGCAGCCAGTAGCGCTGCCTCTCACCCATCAGCCATGGGACACTGAGAGTGTGTCTCAAGCCCTCAGAGCCTTGGTCTTCTCGTCCATGAAATGTGTTCGAGTCCCCACCACAGGCAGATGTTTTGAGAACTAAATGGGAAGTGGTGCGCATAAGGCACCCAGCACATCAGAGTTGTCGCGTGTGGAACACGTTCTTCCTGGGCCTGCATGACCCTCTAGTTTGAGCTCAAAGACACCCCAGACAAGGACAAAGCTGTAGGCACGTGGGATCCCAGCCTCCAACAGAGAAGAGAGGAATTTGAAACGGTGAAGGGACAAAGGATGAATCAAAGGAGAAGAGGGGGGCTGAGTCACCACTTCCCACGTGCCAGAGGGCGGGGCGCTTGCTCGGGCAGAGGACTGGCCTGTGTGCGGTGCAGGCGCTTTCTGCTGGGCGCAGGCCCAGGGACGCTCACAGGCAGGACGTGGCATGTGTGGGGCCGAAGTATGTCCGAAAACACTGTTCACCCACACCACTCACCGGAGAAATGCTAATTTTTCTTATTATACACAATGAGATGTCATTTTTCCCATCTGAAATTCCAAAAGGTTTTTTAAATGATGAAACCCAATGCTAGGAAGGACACAGCCGTGTTCCTGGAAGGTGGGGGGCGCCAGCTGCTTCCTGACCAAGCAATCAGGAAACAGGAAGCAAAGAGGATGTCACTTGTCAGCCACCTCTGTCACTGAGCCAGGCCCCCCATTCTCCCTCTGCTGGCCTCAGCAGCCCACCTCAAACATACCCCTTTCAGCCACTCAAAACCTCTCTGTCCGCAAGCCCTGTCTGCTCCCTGGGACAGGCCTCACCTCTTCTCCAGCCAAATCTCCCTCCTCCTTCAGATCTCAGCTTAGGCGTCCCCTCCTACAGGAAGCCCACCAGATCGGCCCCTCTTGGCTAAGTCAGGAGACTCTCTGCACCCCCAGGGCCTGGTGGGCTGCCACCATGCCAGTGGTGATCACTGTGGGTCTGTGTCCCCCGTGACACACATCTCCAGAACAGGCACGCGATTGACACAGGAGTGAGATCTTGGAGAAAGAGGTGTGTTCTGTGGTCTTGGAACCATGGAGAAGGGAATGGAGTCCAGGTTGGCGTCAGCATTTGAAAAACCTTTCTAAGAATCATAGCTCACTAATGAACCCGGGCCGCCTTGAGAGGTAAGGAATGAGCAGCCCGTGGCAGGAGGCGTGTAAGCCGGTATCAGGATCTGCCTCCCTCAGCCCCGCTCCTTCACACCAGTGAGCCTGGGTGGAGGCTGGTCCCCTCCAGGACTTCGGTGCCTTCCACCCCAGCTACTCTACCAGCCTCAGATTCCCCGCTCCGGCTCAGAAGGCTGCCCAGGGGGCCCTGGGGAAGGGGCTGTCCCCGCAGCTTTGGCCACGGTCTCACGGGGTCCAGGGAACCCAGTGGAGCCTCGGGGCCCTGCTCTCTCACGGTGGGAAGGCTCGGGGCACATGAACGCCTCTCCAGACGTGTCCTGGGCCCAGCAGACACCAGGTCTGCGGCAGGGCCACGGACGGCTGCCGTTTGTCCGGGACCCCACGCACGCCCAGCCCAGGGGGGCCCGCCTTGCTCAGAGCAAAAGCCTAAACCGTCCCGGAACCCACAGCCCCTGCGCGCCCGCCTGCACCCGGCCCGCCGAGCACCCCAGCCCTGGCGCGGCACCGCGGCGGCCCGTCCTGGCCCCTGCAGCGCCCGCCCCGCCGGGCACGGGGCTGTGGAGGGACCGACGGCCGCGGGGCCGGGGGCGGGGCGGAGCCTTGGATTTTCCGTCCTGCAGTGTCGCGCAGGGCGACGGGGACACCCACAGAAGCAGCAGGGGCGGGAGGAGGAAGGCGAGGGGAGGGCAGGCCCGCGGGGCGGGCGCAGGACAAACCCCGCGGGGGTCTGCGCTCCGCGTCCCCTCGGCTCGCGGTCCCTGGTCCCCCCGCAGCCGGCCCAGCCCCCCGCAGCGCAGCTGGTGTCCGAGAGGAGCAGGTGGCCTGGAGCAGAGAAGCTGGCCTAGGACAGGGCAGCAGAGACGGCCGCAGACCCGGGTGGGCGGGCGAGGAGAGGCAGGCGCAGGGAAGGGCCGGGCCGGGCGAGGGCCGCAGCCGGAGGCACCGGCAGAGACGAGGGAGAAAGCTGAGACCGAGCGGACTGGAGGACCCGAGCCGCGCCGGCGGGGAGAGAGAGCTGAGCGGGTGGGGAGACTGGGAGACAGAGGGGGGGGAGGTGAGACAGACACACAGTGCAGGGTGCTGTCCCCAGAGACACCACCCCCACCGCCCCCTGCATGCCAGTGGGCTCAGCTACTGCAGGTCCCTACCCGCAGCAGGGCTTCCCTCCCCGTCACCGTTTCCCAGCGAGTCCCATGTGAACCACCTCAGCCCTTGGGGCCCCCAAGCTCCTCGGTGCTGGAGGGAGCCGCTGGCACTTCTGTAAAGGTGGCACCTGGCCCCTAGCCTACAGCTCCCAGCTTCCCTAGCAGGGCTGATCTGTCCCCCCACCACCACCAACTTGGTGTTTGCTAGGGACCAGGTGCCATGGCCTGGCTTGGGCTCAGGGGAGGTCACCAGGGAGCAGAGCACCCTCACCACTAGGGAGGGCACTGAGAGTGGGAAGACCCTCTGGTCCAGTCACTGGGGACCCATGGAGAGGGCCTAGCTGGCCAAAGCTAGAGCCACCTACTCCCGCACCCCAGGGCAGAGGAAGGAGGAGGACTTTCTCTCCTTAGATCCCAGGACACTCCCCCTACTCAAACACCCTCTATGGCTCCCCATTGCCTTTCAGATTTTCTAATTCCTTGTCCTGGATTTACCTTCTTTCCAACCAACCTATTTGAAGAAACTGAGGCACAAAACAATTAAGTAACTTGCCCCCAAGGGAAATCAGGGCTAATCTGTGGGTACAATATGAGTTTTCCTAGTGGACATTAGTGAAATGGGGATGGAAAGCATCACAAGCAGTGACAACAGCAGGTGCAAAGGCCCAGGGGGTAAGCCTCAACATAGGCACATTTGGGGAACCCTGGAAGAGGGTGAAGGGACTTGGTCAGAGCTGCCAGTAGAAAAGATTCTGCAAGTGACCTGAAGTGAACATATTGCAGGGGACAGGACTGGTGACCTGGAGACCAGGGAGGAGCCAGGGTCCTGCTCCAGGCGGGAAAGGAGACACCCAGAAGAAAGGCAGGTGGATGCCGGATTTGAGACTCTGAGCTGGCCTTGGCTTGGGGAACAGCGCCACCTTGTGGGAATTTTATGGAACTACACCCTCGTTCATCGGTTCATTCACAGACATTTCTTGTGAGCCTATTAGTGTTCCCGGGGTGTTTGACAGCCTGAGGATCATTTTTAACAGCTCCTTCCTATTAAGTAAAATTATTTTCAGCAGTAATCATTAAATGAAACAAATAATAATGATCACCATTTAAGAAATGATAGTCACTATTTACTGTCTGATATATTTTATGAAATAATGTATGTCATTGTCCAGTAACTAACAGATGAATTTTAATAAAACTGAAATATCTGCAAATGGTACTATTTAAGAAGCCACTGAATTGTACCATTGATGTAATATTTTTTCCTTTGTTCATAATTAAGAACGAACAATTGAAAAACAATTTTCATTTTAGTATTATTCAAATTCAGTAATATAGTTCATGTGCAACTAATATGTGCATTTACCAACAAAAAATATTATATGGCATGTTTGCAAGGCATCACTGTTCTAAATTTCAAACAAAATATCTGCACATGGTCACATAGCATAACAAAATCGAAGTCATTCCAGCTGCATGTCTTTAGCTTTACAACCACTGCCCCTCATTGTTTGGAAAATAAAAGATATGCTCTTATGGCATTTGGAGACTCTGAAACAATTCCAAACCACTACGAACCTCTCAAAACAAATGCACAAAGCTGAATCCGCGAGTGTCTGGAGTTGACTGTGTAACCGGGGTTCTCTGAACGAACTTCCACGCAGAATACAAAGTCCATTAATGGATAAGAAAATATGCTAATTGGAAGCATACATATAAATTATTAAACTCAACAGTAAATAGTGAAGTCAGAATAAAGTCTGTGCCTGAGTTAACAGTATTGTCGCAGCATCAATTCCCAGTTTGACAATGTGCTCACATGTCACCGAGGCTCTGGGGTTCCTCTCTGCCATCACCCGCTCATGCTCCACACAATAGTGAAAGCTCCTGTCCCTCCCCCACGGGCCCACAAAACGGCCACAGGTGTCCCAGATCTCCTGGCTTCGCTCCACAAATCAAGAGAGAGAAAACGCCTTCCCAGAAGCCCCAGCACATCTCCTTGCCTCTCGCCGGCTCCATCTGAGTGGGCTCCGTGCCTGCCCCTGAGCTGATCGCTCTGCCAGGAGCACTGGCTGGGGGCTGAGGACGGAGCCAGTCACGGCTGCAGGATGGGTGGACACACGCTCAGAAAAGAAATGCAGGGCCCTGGCTCCATGTCACCCCACCTGTTGGGTTCTGAGCTCTAACAGCCCAGTTTTCCATGTGGGGAAACTGAGGCAGCAAGGCTTGAGGACTGTTCTGAGCAAGATGGCACTGGCATCTGGGGCACCAGGTGATGAAGACTGCCACTGGGCGGTGGGGTTCAGGGTTTGTTAAAATCTCTCCAGATGCTGCACCCAGCATGGGGCGCGCCCATCTCGTGTAATCCAGCTGTGCACACGGCCCCTCGGCCCCCACACCCACCTGGCCTCAGTTTCCCCACTCTGCCCCAGCCATTCACTCACACAGAGATGCTCCTAGGGTGGAGAAGTGGGGAAACCAGCCCCATCTTCCCAGGGGTCACTTCCAGGCTTGGCCCAAACAAGATACAAGTCGCTTTCAGGCACTTCTCATACCCCAGCCCCTCTCCTGGCTCCTCCCCTCACCCCGGAAAAGATGAGGCCGCTCAAACACGAGAGAAGCTGAGTTTATTCCAAGGATGCACATCTTGCCATCTGAGAATCCCCAGGGTCATCCCCCTTCGGGGCCCAGAGGAAGGAGGGTGCTGGCAGGCAACGCCCTCCCAGCTCCGGGCCCCAGGGCGAAACCAGCCCAGGACCCGGCTGCACAGCCCTGCCCTCCCGGGCCTTCCACTGTCCCCCAGCCAGACAGGACAGGGGACAGCCAGGGAATGCAGCCTCAGACGCCCCCCACCACAGCCACGCCGGTGGGAGGGAGAGGCACCAGCTGACCCCTGCCAGACTCGGGGCCTGGGACGGGCAGAGGATGAAGAGCCAGCGTGGGGTCCACAGGCCCTGGGCGGCCACAGCTCAGGCGCAGACAGCCTCGGCGCCCTGTGCACACGGCTGGGGGACCTCAGCCTTGCTGGCCAAGCTGTAGTAGCAGGCCCGCATGCGCTGCTCCACCGTCTGGAAGTCTGGGCGATCCTCCCACCTGTGGGGTAGATCCAGACACTGAGGGACACTCGGCTACGGCGGGGCTCGGCTGCCGGGGAGGGGGGACATTGGGTAATGGAGAGGCCTCTTGGAACTCGGGTGTCGCTGCTGACATGCAGGATGTCGCCATAACCAGTTAGTGCTAACCACAGAGGACTTAGGGAATTGACTTGATTGGGTTTCAAAGTGACAACTATTGACCAAGGGGAACTGGGACACTGAATGCTGAAGTATGAGTATGTGCCAGGGCCAGGGCACTCGTGCGCTCACACGGGCTCACACGGGTGGAAGTATGTGCCCGTAACCGAACAGAAGGCTGGAGTACCGTGGTGGGTTTTGCCAGGGGGACCTGGGGCGTTAATGGTCCTGTAGGGGGGACGCCCTGGTGCTGTGCTGGGTGCTGGGCACTGGGCTCTTTGGGTACTGGGTGTTGGTGCACCGGGTGTTTCCTGACAGAAGCCGGATCAATGCATCTTGGAGAAGGATGGACTGATCAACTGGGGTGTCTCAGCCCCAATGTCCTAAGTGTCAGGCAGTCGGAGTGGCATCACACGGCCAGCGTAGGGTGCCAGCTGGTTGGGGTGCGCGTTGCCTGTCGTCTGATGGGGAGTTGGGCTCTTGACGGGGTTAGGAGTCGGCTGTCCATGTGTGAGGCTTCAACCACACGGAAGTGGGGGCTGGGCACGCTGAGTACTGGGGCCCCGGGGCCGCCTGCCTGGTAATCAGGTGCTGATTGCTGGCTGGTGGGGCCCTGAGGTGTTGGCTACTGGAGAATTATCCCACGCCCTGAGTACTGGTGTCATAGTCAGGCTAGCAGAGCATGGACTTGTCTGAGAACTGCGGGGTCCGTGTGCCAAGTGTTCACTGTGGGGCCGAGGTTGTAAATGCCAGAGCAGGTCTGCAGGCAGGATGGCAGGCTGCTGCCCACCGTAGGGCCAGGGTGTTGGGCAGCTGAGCATGGCGTGGGGGACTAAGGTATTGCATGCTGGAAAGGCCATGAGCTGAGTGAGGGGCTCTGGGTGGGATGACACTGGGTAGAGCTATGTTGACACCCACTGACTGGGCACCAGGACCCCCTGCCCCAGGCCCAGAGGTTGTTCCACTGGGTCCCCTCCCGCCTGGCACTCACTCGTAGGTCCAGCAGTCGCTCATGAGCTTGTACATCTCGGGCGGACACTCCGGGGGACACTCCATCCGATTGCCTTGCTGGATGAAGGCCAAGACCTCCGGGCCCTTCATCTTCTGCTCAGATCAGGGCGAGGCACGTGTGAGCCACCAGGGCCCTCCCTCCCGCCTTGCCCCGCCCGCCACCTGCCCGTCTCTGCCACCTGCCTTGTAGGGCTTCTGGCCATAGGACAAGGCCTCCCACATGGTGACCCCGTAGCTCCAGACGTCACTGCGGCTGGAGAACTTGCGGAAGTTGATGCACTCAGGCGCGTACCACTTCAGCGGCCACTTCCCCGCTGAGCGGGCCTGGGGAGGGAGACGCTACCAGGGTAGGGCTCAGGGACGCTCCACGCACCCACCCCATCCACCTGGGCACCGCTGGGGCAGGGCTTACAGTGTAGTAGCTGTCGTCGGCTCCCAGCGCCTTGGAGAGGCCGAAGTCGCTGATCTTGGCATAGTGCCGGTTGACCAGCAGGACATTGCGGGCAGCCAGGTCACGGTGCACGAAGTTCTTCTCCTCCAGGTACTTCATCCCCATGGACACCTGGTGCAGCAGCTCGGCCACGTTGCTGACGGGGATCTCCTCCCTGGGGCAGAGGGGACAGGGCAGGGAGAAGACACTCAGGTTCCCAGGGAGCAAAGCCCTCTTCTCTGACCCAGCTGAGCACGGGCCACGTCACCACATGCTCAACACACACCCACCAAGCACCTGCCACATGCCGGGCATAGGGCTGGGGACAGCAGTGAACAAAGCAGGCAAAATCCCTGCCCAGTCTCAAGACTACAAGTGTCACCCATAGGCCACGTTCCCAGATGTACACCTCTGCCTACACCCATGGGGTGCCTTCGGGGTTTCATGGGCTCCATGCACACACCTGGCTCCCCGACCCCATCTTCTCCAGCAGCTCTGACCTTCAGTGGCACCGCCCTCTGCTCCTCTCTCTCACATCCAATCTGCCCACACAGCCTGGCAGCTCTGCCTTCAGATTCTCTCCGGGATCCCCCACTTCGTCCCACCTCTGTTTCTGCCACCCTGACACAGGCAGCGCCGTCACCCTCCACCCGGACCAGAGTGGGCCGTTCTGCCCCTCCTCTGCTCACAGCCCCCAGGCTCCCCCTCACTCGGGGTAAAAGTCCAGGTCCCCCTTGCAACCCACAAGAACACGCACAACCTGCCCCACACCAGACAGGGGCCTCAGGGCCTTTGCACGGGCTGTGCCCTATGCCGGGAATGCTCTCCCCTCACCTGTGCTTGGTGGCCTCCCTCCCTTTGCTCAAACGTCCCCTGCTCCCTGCACTGCCACCCCCACTCTCTCAACCCTCCCGGGCGGCTGTACTCTCATTTCCACAGCACCATCTTCCGCCACACTCCAGATTTCACCAGGATGATTATGGCCTCCTCCCTACCCTGAATGCAGGGCAAGGAGCTTTCCCTCTCTCATTTGCTGATTAATCCCAAGTGCTAGTGACAGTTCCTGTCACAGAGAAACTGCCCAATATAAATACCCGTCCAACGACTGAATGCACAGGCCGGGGCCGCACCGGGCAGGCATGTGCACCAGCGAGAGCGTGGGCGTTGGCAAAACTGTGCCTCGGCGAGTGCAAAAATCCGCGTCTGTAAGGTGGAGAGTTTGGGGCATGAGGGAACACAAATGAAACTGCAAAAATGTTCAGTGAAGGGCCAGATAGCAAATGATTTAGCCTTTTCAGGCCACACAGGGTCTCTGTCACATATTCTTTGTTTTGGGTTCTGGTATTTTTAACCTTTTAAAAATGTAAACCATGCAGTACAAAACAATGTGGTTTTGCTGCCCCTGCGCCAGTTTCCAGACAGTCAATGACAGGCAACACCCCGTGGGCCCTGGCTGTGGCCCTGGGTGGCCCTGGGTGGCCGTGACAGAGCTAACAGCTATGAAGCCGTCCCTGGCAGGGCCAGATGCTCTTCCAGGCACTTTACAGGTGTCGGCTCCTTTAATCCTCGCAAGACGCCCCAAGGTAGCTCCTGCCATCTCCACGGCGGCACGAATGGGGAAACCGAGGATGAGCAGCTCTGCCTCTCGGGCACGAGCGTGGGTGTCGGAGGGTGCGGGGCGTGGGCGAGTGTGTCCCAGAAGATGTAAAAATAAGTGCAAGGACACGGGGTGGTGTGCACCGGTTTGTGCACACGGGACCCAGCACGGGCATGTTCCCAGGCGTGAGTGTGTGTCCGCCCTGCCCGGAGGCCCCCGCCACCCATGGCCCGGCCCCAGGGGCTCGCCTCTTTCCCAGCAGGAACTTGTGCAGGGGCCCGCTGCCCGCCATCTCCATGACCAGCATGAGGGCCTCGGCCTGGCAGACGCCGATGAGCCGCACGATGTAGGGGTTGTCCAGCTGGTGCATGATCTGAGCCTCGCGCATCATCTCGTCCTTGTCCGTCTTCTCCGTGCCCTGCTTCAGCACCTTGATGGCCACGTCGATCTGCTTCCTGCCGCGGCGCAAGACCCCGAGAGGGAGGCGTGTGGGTGAGCTCAGCCCTGCCCGCCCACCTGCCGTGTTTCTTCCTCCCCGAGCTGCCTGGTGGGTGCTGTAGCTCATGCCTCAGTCCCCCCCACCCCGGCTGCAAGGAGACTCCACTGAGGACAGCTCGCTGCCAAGTCCCTCACCGGAACCACCCTGCACTGAAAAGAACCGCTTTATCCAGAGCGGCGCCCTCCCCGGGGCAGCCCATGTCACGGCTGGTCGACGCAGGGTCAGGGCCCCTGGGATGGGCGTCTGTACTCAGCCAACCTCTCCTGGCCCAGGTGTCCCCAGGCTCCCTCCGGGAATCCTCCAGTGTGCAAAGTCCTGTCCCAGGGTGTGTTTCCCGGGCCCGCTGCCGTGAGACAGCAGACATCCCAGCTCCCACCCCACGGCCTGGGGGCCGCTCCCCTCCACCCCACACAGCGGCGCCCCCACCGCGGCAGGGCAGCCATACTTGCGCATGCGGTAGACGCCCTGGCGCACTGAGCCGAAGTTGCCACAGCCAAGTTCAATGTCGGCTATGAGGAGGTTCTCACGCTTCAGGAAGAGCTTCTTGTCCTTGAGCTCCTCGGGGTCACTGTAGGGGCTCTCGTACACGCTTGTGTCCATGGGCATCGGCCGCTGTTTGCCTGGGGACGCTAGGCGCGCTGGGCACACACACAGCCATGCACTCCCAGGTCAGGGGCAGGGGAACGGGGCAGGGGGAAGGCAGCCTCAGCCCCCACGAGACTTGTACACCAGACAAGGGTGTGTTCCCTGGGAGCATGCACAGCACGTGGGTGCACATGCATGTTCATGTGTGTGTTCACATGCATGCACTTCCACACACTCCTGGTCACAGCTGTGGTGCCCTGTGAAGCCATGTACGAGTAGACTATAGAGGCAAATGCATCAGTATCCATGTGTCATCGTTAGTGTGCCAGCTGCGGTGTGCATGTGCGTAGTCACACACATACACCTATGCCGGGCCTGCCCATGTCTACGCATGCACATGCAGCCACGTTTACAAGGCCTCCGAAGGTGAGCATCTGGGTGCACGTGTAACAACGTGTGTTCTCTGCACACGTGGGGAACATGAGCGCCCACAGCAGAGTGCTCTAGGAGCGTGGGCTGTGAAGCCTGTCTGCCAGGGCTCAAACCCGCCTCCACCCCGCCTGGCTGCAGGCCTTTAGACAGCGCCTTCCCTTCCTTCTGGTCTGTGAACCAGGGCAAGTACCAGAGCCACTTCTTGTGGCGTGTCGCGAGGATGGCAACGAGGTCACACACAGTGACCTTGGAACATGACCGGCACACAGTAGGTGCTCAACAAACGTGTGTCTGTGCACAGGGAGCCCTGGGTGTGGCCAGCTGTACCCCGTGTGTCAGCAGCCCTGGGACGCACTCGCACACGGGCACGTGTGACGGGTGTGGGCGTGTGTGGGCACAGGACAAGCCAGGTCAGCCACCCACATGGTCCCCGTGAAACGCCACAGCCCAGCCAGGGACCCTGCTCTGAGCCTGGCAGGAGCCCCACGCACACCCACCTCTGCCGGCTCACCTGGTTCCGGGGTGTATCCATCTGAGTTGAGGGTGTCAACCCGTCTCTGAGGCTAAAGGTCACAGGGTCAACAACAGTCAGCAAGGCCAAGCTAGGGGCACCCAGCCCCTCCCGGAGACCCTCTTCCCTCCAAAGCACCCTGCCCTCCCTCCCAGCCTCCCCCGGGAGCTCACCCGCCCAGCTCCACCTGAGCCCCCAAGTCTGCGGAGCGGCTGGCTCACCTGGGTGAAGGTGGAGGGGTGGGCTGGGAGCGTGGGAGCAGCGGCCTCTGGGGACAGAAGGGGCAGTGAGGGTCGAGGTGGGTCTCCAGCAGCCCCACTGCCCTTGTGCCCCGCCTGCCCACACACCTGAGGTGGCGCTGGAGTTGGGACACACCTCCTTCAGGCAGTAGATGAGCCCGTCGGCCTTCAGCTTCAGATACTCCACCAGCTGTGGGGAGAGGGCGGCTAGCAGGGGCTCCTCCTCCCCAGGAGCCCGAGAGCCCCGGCTAAGTACAGCGTCTCTCCCAGGACAGGATGTGCCGGTGGCCTACCTGCCAGAGCGTGTCAAACTTGGTCCCCTCGGGAATGCAGTACTTGCCCGCCTTGTCCTGGCTGATGAGGTAGTGGTACACAGTCTTCCCGTAGACCAGGGACAGCGCGTACGTGCCCTGCTCCTTCCGGGGCCTCAGCCTGGAGGGGCAGGGCGGGGATGTCACCCCAGCAGCCACCTGGGGCCCCTCCTGTGCCTCAGTTTCACACACACACACACCCCCCAATGGGTTCTGCACCCTAGAGCCCCATGGAAAAGCAGCAGGACTCGGGAGGCTGAGGCCAGGCCCCGCTCAGCCTCCAGACCACTGGTAAGCAGCTGGTGGGTGAAGCAGGGGCGGGAGGGCCACAGCCACGTTCACAGGGAGACACACAGTCGTCCAAGGGCAGACAGGCGGCCATTCACAGGGGGATATTTGACCACCCACAGTGACACTGAGCCCTGCGTGGTCACTCAGCCACCCATGAGAGCTTGGCCATGGTGGGTGGAAACACCATGCCCCCGACGTGGAATACTTGGCTGCCCATGGCCATCTACTGGGGGACACCGTCATCCACGGGGCCTCTCAGCCATCAAGAGGTACACTCGGCCACATACTTGGCCAACTATGAAGGAATACTTGGTCATCTATGGCACACAGCCTTCAACAGGGGGACTTAAGACCGTTCTCCTGGGGAGAGAAAGCCATTTCTATGCAAAGACCCACACGGGTAAGCACAACTCCATGACCAGCTCACAGGACGCTTTTGTGCAAATCAGGACAAGTCACCTTTTCATCACAATAGACTGACCAATAACCATAATAGACTGGCCTTTGACAGAATGAGACCCTTAGTTACCTTCTGCTAAAAATCTGTCAAAATAAATATAGAAATCTTCCATGTCTATGATGGGAACTGAGTTCCTCCAAGCTGGTGCCTTTGTGTGGTGAGAAGTTGTCTGGCCATTCCCACCAGCCCTGAGTACACACACACGCGCGCACACACACACACACACACACACAGGACAATTTATTCAGACACTGGCACCCTTGCATGAAATCCCATGGTGCAACCAGTCAACATCTATCACAAAACAGTATTGTTTTGAGTCACTAGCATGAGGCTCTATTCCGGGATTCAGTGTAGATTTCCAGTGGAGGAGGGAGGGCAGCTGGCCCTGGGGTTCTCAGAGCTGTGGCAGTTGGAGGCACTGACCACAGATCTCAGGGGCTGATGGCCTGCAGTGGGCCCTCCAACGTGCAAACCCCTCCAAAATGCCCTGTCCAGGGATGTGCATTCACTGGACAGATATCTACCGAGTGTGGACCACGGTCCAGGCACCGTTCCGAGGGCAGGGATAGGGTAGTGAGCAAGACAGATGTGGGCCCCCTTGCAATCAGGCTCTTCCTTAGGCCAAAGGAACAGGGAAATAGCCCCTGAGTGAGGGGCAGCTGTGACCATCCCTTTCATTCCTCAACAGCATATTCCCCAAAGAACAACACAGTGAAGGGTGGTGTAGTTCCCAGGCTAGCCCACAGCAGTCTGGGGATACATGGAGATATAGGAAGTCAGGGTGGGGGTCATGAGGGAGCACCAAAGGGCAAGGAGGAGAACCCCACAATAAACTAGGAAACACAAACATCCCACAGAGAGAAAATCACTTCCATCACTAGACTAGCAGGCTAGCCTGGACATTATGGTCTCCAGTGAGTAGTTGTCTTTTGAGACACAAGAATACCTCCTGAGGATCACAATCTTGAGTTTTAAACTGTCAACAGAAACTCAACACCAAGCTGCTTTTCAGCAAATAGCAAGCCTCTTCCCCTCCCCATTCTCTCCTCTTTTGCTTTGTCCGTCTCTTTCATTCTTTATTCTGGAACTAATAATTTCTTGCTTTTTTGTTTATTTAAATTTCTGTGTGGCATACTGGGGGAAGAAACAGCCACAATATCAGGCAGCTCTTCCCATCAATTGTGTATGTATCCATCTCCTGAATAAAAGATCGACCATGTGACTTGCTTTGGCTAATAAGACATTAGTAAACATGACATGGCAGAGGCTTGAAAAATGCTTGAGTACTGAGGCCTGCCTGCCCTCTCTTGCTTTTCCTGGCAGCCCTGCAACCATCAAGGAAATGAGTCCTACTAGCCCACTAGAGACACCACATGGAAGAGGACCAAGGCACCCCAGCCTGCCAACTGCCACTCGTGTAAGTGAAGCCATCAAAGACCATCCGGCTGGCCTGTGGCCACATGAGTGAGCTCAAGAAACCAGCAGAATAACCACCCAGCTGAACTCAGGCCAAATTGCCAACCAAATCAGCCAAATTGCCAAGCAAATCAAGAGTGAATAAATGACTATTGTTTTGAGTCACTACACTTCAGGGTGGTTTGTTTTACAGCAATGAGTAACTGATACACTCTGTTTGGAGACATGTGAGTTCATAAAAGATCAGCCACTGATTCCTGGATAATAACCACACAGGCTAAGACATTGGTGTTATCACCATATATGTTTTGTTGCCACAAATTCTACTTTATTTACCAAAAAACCACTAGGTGGTGGCAGTTCTTTGTTCTTGCAGTTCAAACTTGCACTTCAGCTAGAGGTATAGGCTAAGAAATCAACTTGTATCTTCACTCTTAAAATAATATATAGAACCTAAAATGTGGTATATGTATACCATGGAGTACTATTCAGCTCTAAGAAACAACGGTGATATAGCACATCTTATATTTTCCTGGTTAAAACTGGAACCCATACTACTAAGTGAAGTATCCCAAGAATGGAAAAACAAGCACCACATATATTCACCAGCAAACTGGTATTAACTGAGCAGCACCTAAGTGGACACACAGGTACTACAGTAATAGGGTATTGGGCAGGGGGGAAGGGGGAGGGGGGCGGGTATATACATACATAATGAGTGAGATGTCCACCATCTGGGGGATGGTCATGCTGGAAACTCAGACTTGTGGGGGGAGGGGGGGAAAGGGCATTTATTGAAACCTTAAAATCTGTACCCCCATAATATGCTGAAATAAAAAAAAATAATAATAATATATAGAACCTGATAGTAGCGATAAAAATAATAGCTACCATTTATTAAGATATTGGCTCTAAATTCTTCACATATCTGTCCTATAATCTTCACAGCACTCTCCACTGTGTAGGGACTATTATTATCCCCATTTTGCAGATGAGGAAACTGAAGCACAAGAGTACATCTCTTATCTAAATTGCACAGTTGGTAAGAGGCAGAGCCAGAATCCAAACCCATTTCTGATTCTACAGGTAATTGCTACCTATGACTGACACCAGCTCTGTCACAAATTACATGTGTAACCCTGAGCAAATTGCTTATTCTCTCTGTGCCTCAGTTTCCTCATGTGTAAAACAAGAGAACTGGACTAAATCAGAGTTTCTTGACCTAAAAAGGGCTCCGAGGGTGAGGTTCAGGACCAACCATGATCTTATATAACTGTCTGCAAAGTCTTTGGGGTAAATATGTCTTGGGGTTGTGGAAGGGGCTTAGCTTCAGTAGGATTCCCAAAGGGGTCTGTGATCCAGAAGAGGTTAAGAAACACTGGACAATGTACTCTTGAAGGCCCTTTCCAAGGATGAAGTTTCTTTTCACAGTGAATAAACCAATACCCCAAAATGCAGCCAATTGCAAAGAAATAAAGCCAATGTTTGCTGCACACAGCCTTAGATACATTTCCCTCCATTCTTTAGCAGCTCTGACCCATGCTCAGCAGTAAGTGTGGTCCTGATCTTATTTCTAAGCCTGAGTGACATGTGTCTTTCCGTCACACCCTAACCAGCTCTGAGTATGTCCCACCTATCATGATCTACCAGGATGTTCCTCTCACTCCACCCCACATGGGAGTCTGTTGCTACAGCTTTGACTTTAACCCCTAACTAACCACATGCTGAGAAAGTGGTCACTGACTACAGGAACCACAAGAAGAATCTATAAACAATTTCTGTCCAAAGCATGCCTTGTCTAATTTTCCAGGAGTCCAGCTCCTGGTAGCTGCTCCTGGTCTCTTGAAATTGCCCTGGAATAAGTCACTGTTCATAATGCTACTATTCCAACTGCTTCCAGATGTCACTGCCGGCCTCCATCTCTCTGCTGTGCCCAGAGCCTGGCTGTCCCACCTGTACCTCCCCACCGCCAACGCTGGCCCTATTTGCCTTGGAGACATCAAGCCAGTTTGATGTCCAAAGCATCCACAGCTGCTCAAAGTTGGTCGCCCTGGTTTTCCTGAGATTCCTCTTATCTCAACAGAGTGGTTAACCCAAAGCCTGTCATAAACTCTGCTGTGTTATGCAAAAAGTTTGCAAACTTTTCCTTCGGGCAGCCAAATTCTTTGTAGAACATCATATCCTACTTGGAAGCCTAAGATAGGAAACAGATCAAAGCTGAGCCTCTGCTGTCGTTGAAGCCAGATTGCAGCCTCAGAATCCCACGTGCTCACCCTTCACTCACTTCTCCCACCCCTAGAATGCTTCCATACTGCCAGGAGGCCTTAGGGAATCTGGGGGGAGTTTTTAAAACCACTGGAGTGGCGGAGTCATTATCTTCACGTGTGTGTGTGAGTGCAACATGGGGAAGAAAGTCAGGGGGAGGGAGGGAAGGAGAAGAGAAAAGTGGAAAACCAGGACAGAAGAGGCAGAGACTGGGGGGCTGAAAAGCTACGCTGGGGACTTGAGGGGAAACCAAAGAAGAAACCCAAACTGTAACATCAAAGGAAGAAGGGTTTGGAATTTATGAAGGAGAAAGCAGAGACAGAAGAAAGAATTGGCTCCATCAATAGGAAGAGCTGTAGAATCTCCCTTTGTTGTGTCCAGCTCGGGGGGAGCCCCTGGACTTTCAGGAGTAACATGCACGTGGGCGACTGGGTTATGGATGTGTGTGAGACGTGGGACCGAATGTTAGCAGCACCTTAGCGAGTGTCACACCGGGGGTGGGGGGATGCAGCATCTGGACGAAGGTGGGAACATGTGGCCAGCCATCGCCACATACTGGAAGATGCAGCCTCCAGAGGCACCAGGGGCAGGTCCTGGCTCAAGCTGACAGTCCAAAGGAAAGAAAGGCCCACACGTCCATGCCTGAGCTGCCGAAACCTTGAATGTGGCCCCCTAATCCAAACCCTATGACAGTCTGTTTGCACAAACAGCTGCCTTCATTCCCCTCCCTCAAGGAGTCCACAATCCCACAGTGACTTTGGTTTTGGCCATATGACTTGCTTTGACCAATAGGACCTCAGGGACATTACACAAACAGAGGCTTGAAAAGCATCGACATCCTGGAACATGCCTCTCTGGCTGTTCTTGGGAACCCTGCCACCACCGCCACGTGAACAAGCCCAGGCTGGCCCGCAGATGACGACTGCACTACAGCCAGCTCGTCCCCAAGACACTGAGCCAACAGCCAGTCACACGAGCTTGGCCATCCCAACCTGCTCAGTCCCAGCCCAGCTGACCCCAACCAGAAGAACTGCTCAGCTGCTCACAGAATGATGAGAACTAATAAACTGTTGTTTTGAGCCAAAAATTCTTGGGACAGTTTGTTCCATAGCAAGGCTAACTGCCACTAATGCAAAGGCTTCTTCTTGGAGAAAACAGCCCTGTGTTAAGTTGTTCAAAAGCCATCCTTGCAGCTGTGCATTATCTGTGGCATGCATTCAGGAGCCCCTCGGAAGATTTGGAAACTTCACTCCAACTTACAGAATAAATCTGTAAGGCAAGGTGAAAACATTATTTTATCAGATGACAACAGAGTCTTGGGGAGGAAAATGCATCTTGTGGGAGACCTGTAGCAATGTGTGTGCCAAAATCAAGGAAAGTGGCCATTTCCTCCAGTGGGTTGGCCCCAGGAGAGGGAATAGCCCTGGGGAAGGCAGGTGACAACGAGGATTCCACTGAGCAGAGTCTCAGCCAAGAAGCTCTCATGGGAAGGGAGGCCCCAGTTACTGTCCCCACAGATTTCTTAGGGGAGGACACTGGACTTTCTTAGGTCACTGGAGAAAGGCAGGCACCAGGCTTCTTTACAACTGAAGGCCAGAGTGACCTCAGCTGACATCCAGATGACACGTGTTACACAAAAGAACCCATGTCCAAGCCAGAAAGCAGCAGCCCCAGGAGGGCTTTCAAACACCCAAAAGAGTTTTTAAAATAGTTTTAGAGATTCTTTCACAATAATAAACTCATGAACACACATTCACCCACATATAATAAGAGCTAATTGAGAGTCAGAGTAGTGGAGGACAAAAATAAAAAAGAACAAAAAGAGCTAACACTGAATGCATTTTTCATGTATGCCAGATACCATACTATTGCTTTACACATATGTCATCCTTGTAACAGCTCCAGGGTAGGTACTGCTATCAGCTACAGGACAGCTAGAGGGACTGCTTCAACACCCTCCCAGGGTCACCTCCCTGCCCTCTCCTCCTCCCACTGCCATCCTCACCAGCACACTGGCCTCCTCCATGTCTCTCGAATACACCAAATAAATCCCTGCCACCTGGTCTTTGCACTGGCCATCTGTTTGCCAGGAACACCCTTCCACCTGAAAGTTGTTCCGCTCACTTCTCACCTCCTGCGGTTCTTTACTCAAGTGTCGGCTTCTCAGAAAGGCCCCCTCTGGCCTCTTAATCTAAAATCGCACCATCCTCTCCCGCTGCACACACGCAGCCCTAACCACCACCTGCCGTAGTCCATATTTTATTGATTCTTTTTTTTTCTACCTGCCCCACGAGGACAGGCACTTGTGTCTGTCTGGTCCACTGCCATATCATCAGTGGCTGGCACACAGTAGGTATTGGGTACATGTCGAAGGCAGGCAAGTTCAACTACTCGCCCAATGTCCACAGCCAGTTGGTGGCGGACACTGGATTCCAACCCAGGCCGACCACTGCGGAGGCTGTCCTAGTCACCGCCCCCGTCTTCCTCTATAAAAAGCTCCTGTGCACGTGTGAGCACTGGCACGCCCCTCGAGGCCCACCCGCACTGCGCGCTCAGGTCTGCCCTCCCCGCGCCCAAGCCCCAAGCCCCAGGCTCCAGGCCCCACGTACAGGAACTTGCCGTCCGTCTGCGCCCCCGAGTACAGCTTGCGCTCGGCCTCCTCGCGCGTCAGGCTGCTGTGGTACCAGGGCATCCGCTCGTGGGCCGTCGTGGCAATGAGCTTTTCCACCTGGGGCGCCTGGCTGATGATGGCCTGTTCCAGCGCCTCGCCCTAGGGAAGGAGGGGCGAGTGTACGTTGCCACAAGAACCCCCTTCCAGCTCCAGGATCCTCTCGACTGCCCAGTCCCATAAGACCCCCCCCCATCCCACCCAGGCGCCCCTAGGGTGCGTCATGCAGACTGTTGAGGACAGCCTCCGCTGTCCCCATAGTCCCCTCCCCAATCCATCCAGGGAGGAACCAGGCCTCAAGCCCCACTGTCAGCCCCGCCCCAAGCGCATTTCCAGCTTGCAGATGCGAGGTAGGTAGCTGCGCACTGCCGTGGCGTCGGTGCGCGCGCTAAATAAGACTACAGCCATCGTCCCACACGGCCGCCCTGCCCGAGGGTGCACCCTCGCCTCGCGCACCATCCTCTCCGGCCCTGACCCCAGTCCAAGCCTCGCCCTCTGCAGGCCCAGTGAGCCCTCCACCTTCCTGTCCGGCATAGTCACGCGCACAGCGTGGGGCGGGCTGTCAAGGTGACGGCCACCACAGCCACAACGGAGCCCCCGCCTCCAAGGCCTCCTCCCAGGTGGTGCCTCCAACCAGGACCCCACCCCTCCAGATTCCAAATGGGACTGGGCGGCGAAGACGACCTCTCCCTCTTGTGCAGAAACCCCGGCTCCCCCCACGGCCCTCTCCGGGCCCTCCCCTCCAGGCCCCGCGCTCTCACCTCCAGCTTCCACGTCTGGCGCACGTAGTCGCGCACCATGGCGTCGCGCAGGCTGTCGAAGACCCCTGGCTGCGGCTCCAGGCCCGACGGCCGGTTGCACGGCTTGCGCAGGTTGCAGGGCAGCCCGTCGGGGTCGCGCGAGTAGAACTCGCAGAGCTCGGCGGGGCCGCAGTGCGCTTTACCGCCAGCGATGGCGTAAGTGCCGTTGAGCTGGCGCTCGATGGGGAAGTGGTGGAAGCGCACGTCGTGCACGAGCGACAGCACGTAGCCGCCCAGCGAGCGCAGGCACTGGCGCAGCAGGAAGAGCCCGTCGGCCATGCCCGCCAGCTTCAGGTGATCCTCGGCCTCCGCGCGCGAGATGCTGCCGTAGAAGAAGGGCAGGTGCGCCGCGGGGTCCGGCATCGCCGCCGCTGCCCCGCGGGTTGCGCGACCCTGCGGGTTCAGACGGGATGGGAGGCATGTCAGGGCCTCCGCCTGCAGATCGTGCGGAGCCTGCTTCGTGCCACAGGCAACTTGGAAGGGAGCTGCAGCTTGCTGGGCATGTATCGAGGAGTCCCAACTCCCCTCTGGACGCCCTGATACCGCAACTGGTCCCCGCACACCAGCACCTGGGATCATCCACTCATTTCCCAAACACGTGTCAGATTCTTATTGTTTTTCAGGCTCAGTGCTAGGGATATGGATGCATAAGGCACGCGTGGTCCCCCCCTGCTCTCCTGGAGATAGCACGCTAAGATTGAGGTCAAGATTACAAAAAAAGTAAGTAGAGCGATATTAAGAGAGAGAAGAGGTCGCTGTAGCTACAATGGTCACTTTCTCTAGCACTTGAGTCAAGATTTGAAGGATGTGGAGGAGCGACTTTTCAAAAAGCATGAGAGAGAGCCAATCCCGCAGAGGGAACAGCAAGTGCAAAGGCCCTGAGGCAGCTGGAACAAGTTTTGCCCATCAAAGGAGCCTCACTCCATTAGCCCTCCCCCCTGCCTTCCATTGATTCTTTTCCCTCAGACTTAGCAGTTCCCCTGGCCCTGCCCCTCTGCCTTTGTTGACCAGTTTCTACAAAGCATAAGCTAATGTATATCCATCAGCAGGGAACTGGTTAAAAACATTAGGGTTTAACTCCACAGTGAACTTTGATACAGCTATTAAACAAAACAAAAGTGATCAGGAGGAGGAGGAATTAAAGATATTTAGGTAGGTATCTGCTAAGATGGATAACTTAAAATTGTCTACCTTCAAATTTCTGAGGTGATGGTGATGCCCTATTTCTTGATAGGGATTAGGTTAACACATAGAGGAAAATTAAAATCTCTGGACCCCCCAACCCCTTATGCAAAAAGGAAAGTCAGGTCTGGAGGCTGAGTCATGCAGCACCTTCCAAATGAGTAGTTGTTACTAACATTTTGCATTAGCCAGATCCCCAGGGAAAGGTAAAAGGCCTCAGGCATCTACAGGGACTGCCCCCACAGACCATTCATAAGGATAGTCTTTGCTGGCCTCCCATAAACAAGGACTTGCAAGTTGTAACTTTATTACAAGTTTATCTGCCCAGGTGCAGAACAGAGACAAGACAAGAGCAATCATCCTTCCACCTACCCAGGGACATCTACATAATTGATTCTTCCTTTACTCCCCTTTTCTAACATTCACCTTATCTTATGTAAATGTAGATTTTCTGGGCATTATCTAAAGTCTGGCAAGAATATAACCATTTGCCTCACTGCCACACCCCTCCTCCTTTTTCTTTCTGTCCACCTGCTCCCCTTAAATACTGAGTTCCCACATCCCTGTTTAGAGAGCACAGGTCACAGATGCTTCTGTGATTTGTGCTTTCTTCAAACTTTGGCTTCATAAACCTCCATGGATGGAGATCTTTGCCTCAGTCACTGGTTTTGGGCTGTCACACAGGTGTATGATTTTATCAAAACTCAGAATGTACACTTAAGATCTGTTCATTTTGTTGCATCTGCCCTCCTTCAATAAACAAAAACCATAAAATATTGAACCATAGTTAATGATCTGCATGCAGAAGTGTTTAGGTGTTATGGGTATTGATGACTGTAATTTACCTTGAAAGGCATCCAGAAAATAACACTGAACACTGATTTTTTTTTTTTTTTTGGTGGGGGTACAGAGTCTCACTCTGTTGCCCCGGCTAGAGTGCCATGGCGTCAGCCTAGCTCACAGCAACCTCAAACTCCTGGGCTCAAGCAATCCTCCTGCCTCAGCCGCCCAAGTAGCTGGGACTACAGGCACGCACCACCATGCCCGGCTAATTTTTTCTATATATTTTTAGTTGTCTGGCTAATTTTTCTTCTTTTTTTTTTTTAGTAGAAACGGGGGTCTCATTCTTGCTCAGGCTGGTCTTGAACTCCTGACCTCAAGCAATCCTCCCACCTCAGCCTCCCAGAGTGTGAACATTAATTGATGGATGGATAGAGACAGAGGGATAGATGGATGGAGAGACAGGTAGATAGACATGATTCTTGTTATTCACGGGAGTTCTGTAAAGTCACTGCAAACAATGAATTAGCAAATATTGAACCATTGCTCCTGGAGGAAATAGGTTCCTGCAAGACTGTTCACAACATTTTCATCAACTGATCATTATGTAACCTTGGTTTTTGTGTGTTTTTGTTTAAAGATGTCTTATTTAATATATATTGTTGATTCATTAACATTGAGCTCTCAGACATTAGCACTGTAACCATAAGCTTATCCAACACACATTTTCTCTGTGAGGCACATCACAGCCTTCTTGTGCTCAGGAGCACCAAGCAGCATGCCAGCACATTTGGGGGCCATTTCATATACTGAAATCACTGAGAAAAAGCATAAAAATTCAAAAACTGTCACACCAAATAGACTGTGAAGAAGACACTTATTTATAGTATGGGAGGTGAAACAAGAAGTCAGAGTGGTCCCCTTGTTCAACTTTGGAGGGAACACGAACATGGGGTGACTCAAATTTTTGCCACTGTGTGTATGTCTGTGAATGATGGCAAAAGCCCCTTATGAGTTTTGGAGTTACGAATAAATTCTAGCAATCACCAGGCACGGTGGCTCACGCCTGTAATCCTAGCACTCTGGGAGGCCGAGGCAGGTGGATTGCTTGAGCTCAGGAGTTTGAGACCAGCCTGAGTAAGAGCAACACCCTGTGTCTATTAAAAATAGAAAAAAAAAAAAAAAATAGCCAGGTAACTAAAAATAAAAACAAAAAATTAGCCAGGCATTGTGGCTTGAGCCTGTACTCTCAGCTACGCAGGAGGCTGAGATAGGAGGATCAGTTGAGCTCAGGAGTTTGAGGTTGCTGTGAGCTAGGCTGATGCCACAGCACTCTAGCCCAGGCAAGAGAGTGAGACTCTGTCTCAAAAAAAAAAAAAAACAACAACCAAAAGAACAAGTAAATTCTAGCAAGTAGGTGAATTTCCAAATACAAAATCTACAAATGATGATGATCGACTATATGTAATAAAACAAATATATCAGAATGTTAATTATAGAATCTAGGGGATGGATAATAGGTGTACAATTCTATTTTCTGTATATTTGTAAGTTTTCACATATTGTTGAACAAAATTACCTCCCCTTAGCAGTTACTGGTTATTTCTCTACTAAAGTGGGCCCAGCAAGGCCACTGGGTATAAGTTTGTGTTTGAGGAAGGGTCTTTGGGTGCCCTTTTAGTTATGCAAACGTAAGCAGGGGGTATAATGAACATTTTTGTGGCGTGGGAAAGGCTGCCTCTGCTAGGGTGTCCAGGGGCATGCAAGGATGGGTGCCGGGGCCGAGAGGAAGATGCTGGAATGAGAATCAGGTGAGGTCTGTGTCAGGGCAGCTGGAGGAATCTACATTTTAACCAGATCAATTCTGAGGGCCAGGCTTGAGGGGGGTTCTGGATGTCCCAACAGTTACAGACAGGCAGATGTTCCAGAGATTAATAAGGGACTGCATTTGTGTCCCTACCTCAAGAAACAGGTCACCAGTCCATAAGAGTATTTACAAAAAACATCAGAAGTGCTGGGTGCAGTGGCTTATACCTATAATCCTAGCACTTTGGGAGGCCGAGGTGGGAGGATTGCTTGAGGTCAGGAGTTTGAGACCAGCCTGAGCAAGAGCGAGACACCGTCTGTATAAAAAATAGAAAAATTAGCCAAGCATAGTGGCACCCATTCGTAGTCCCAGCTACTCGGGAGATTGAGGCAGGAGGATCACTGGAGCCTAGGAGTTTGAGGTTGCAGTGAGCTATGATGATGCCTTGGCACTCTCGCCCAGGGCAACAGAGTAAGAAAAAACCCAACTCAAAAAAAATAATAATAAAAATTTTAAAATAAAATAAATAAAATAAAAAGAATCAGAAGGGCTCCTAGCTAGTCACCCTAAAGAAATGGAAACTTACATTCACACAGAGCTTACACAGGAACATTTATAACTTAACTATTTCCCAACAGATGAACAGATAAACCCATACATGCCTACAGTGGAATACTACTCAGCAATAAAACGGAACAAAATACTAACACACGCGATAACACGGACGAATGGCCGAGGCATCGTGCCGACTGAAAGAAGCCAGGCTCAAAAGGCCGTGTGATCCCACTCCAGCCACAGCACGGAGATCACATCAGTGGCTGCGGCCCTGGAGGTGGGGAGAGGGACTGACTGCCCAGGGGTCCGAGGGGATTGGGGGAATAGTCTATAATCTATACCACTTGATTGAGGCGGTAGTTTCTCAGCTGTATGCATTAGTCAAATCTTAGAATTTTTCACTAAAATGGTGTATAAATTTTACTGTATGTAAATTGTACTTCATTTTGTTTAATTAAGGGGGGACAGGAGCTGGGAGGTACAGACGTACTGGGCACTAAAAGTAACAACTGAAATGGGAAAGTTGGTACGGGCTGCGGCACTCCTGTCCCCTTGACTCCCGCCCTCTCACCCGGCCCCCAAGTCTGCCCCCGCCCCCCGCTACTCTCCAGCTCTGGTATCACCACCGGCACGTGGTGGGCACAGGCAAGCTCTCTGTGTCCTCCTCAAAGCTGTGTCCCCTGAGTGACGGACGCTGGTGACCCCTCCCTCCTGCTGGAGCCTTGCAGATCTCTCCGGTCTTTAACAAGCCGCCTGGCCTGCCTCCTCTCCCTGACCGCTCCTGCCCCCTTGCTTGGGTCATCCTGTGTGCGGCTACACATGCTGCTGCGCCCACCTCTCCCTGAGCCCAGATCTCTCGCCTGAGGTCATTCTGTGCTGGCATCACCTCTTTTGATCTCCACCAACCGTTTCTATTAATACAACCTGAGATTCAGATCTCACTCACACGGTATCTGTGGTTGGCTGAACCCCAAAGTCTGTTTCCACATGAGCTGAGCTCCGAGGTCTGCAAGCCGCTCCCAGGCAACTCCTCCAAGGCTCCCCTTGCTCAAGACCCTTCTGTGGCTCCCTCCTGCCCTCCTCATTCCACATAAACTGCCCAGTCCCCTGCTCCAGCCACGCTGTGCTACTTGCCCTCCTTCAAATTCGCTTTCTTACTTTCATCCACGCAGCACCCTCCACTTAGAGCACCTGTCTCTCCTCTGCCCTCCCCAGGTCCCCAGATCAGCCTCTGGTCATCCCTTCTCTGCCTCCCCAGGTCCCTGGATCCAGCCTCTGTCGTCCCTCCTCTTCCTCCCCAGGTCTCCAGATCCAGCCTCTGTCATCCCTCCTCTGCCTCCCCAGGTCCCCAGATCAGCCTCTGGTCGTTGGTCCTCGCAGACTCATGGAGCTGCGCCCACAAAGCGTCAGGGCGCAGGGCCCGGCAGCCAGGTGGGGCTTGTCCAGGGACCATGGGAGGGGAGGAGGTAGTGAAGCTGGTCTCTGGGGCAGGAAGCTGTGGCAGGAAACTCTCGGCGACACAGTTTGAGAAGCCCCTCCCCCCAGTGGCCGCAGGTGCAGCCTGGGTAGCCAGAGGTGGGTTAGGGCAGAGAGGAGATGGCGGTCGCTGGCCCCAGGGCGGGTGCAGGCTGCAAGCCGTAGCTGGCCACCTCAGCCCTAGGAGGAGGGCTCCCAAGGCAGGCGCCTTCCCCAAGCTCGCTGCCAGCAAGGACAGGCAACAGCAAGCCCCGCTCCCGCTCCCAGGCCCTGGGAGGAGGAGGAGGAAGCCTTTGGTCAGAGTATCTGCCGTTCAAGGGTCTCCTTGGGTAAAGGCAGCATTATTTCTGTTCCACAGAGACCGGAGGCCTCAGACAACATACTTCAAGGAAAAAAGAGTCAAGGGCCAAATACGTTTGCAAACGCTGTGGAAAGCACACTAAAGGCTCTGAGAAGACCTGCATGGAAGAACCCACTTTAGCTTTGTGTAACTCCCACAGGCCTTTTAGCAGAGCCTCAAAGATCTACAGCTCCCGGAACAAACTCTGACCATCAAAAGCCCCCATTAGGCCAGGCGCTGTGGCTCACACCTATAATCCTAGTAATCTAGGAGGCCAAGGCAGGAGGATCACTCAAGGTCAGGAGTTCAAGACCAGCCTGAGCAAGAGTGAGACTCCAGTCTCTACTAAAAAATAGAAAGAAATTAGCTGGACAACTAAAAATATATAGAAAAAATTATCCAGGCATGGTGGCACATGCCTATAGTCCCTCCCAGCTACTCAGGAGGCTGAGGCAGGGGGATTGCTTGAGCCCAGGAGTTTGAGGTTGCTGTGAGCTAGGCTGACACCACGGCACTCCAGCCCGGGCAACACGGTGAGACTTGGTCTCAAAAAAAAGAAAGAAAGAAAAAAAAAAACCCCGTTAAATGCCCATCGTGACAGCCCAGAGGAGAGACTGAGGCAGTCAAGCTGTGAAGGGTCACACCAACCCCCTGCACCTGGTGGGCAGGTGGGCACAGCACGAGCTCTGCATGCCACCCAGCTGCAGGTCAGGCACGTCCCCACCCAAGGCGCTGCTGGAACAGGGCCGGCCCTCGCTGCCCGCACCTCCCCCTACCGACACCCCACCAGCCTGCTCCCACTCCAGCTCCTGGCTCTCTCTGAACTGCCAGTCCTCCCCTGAGACCCCAAGTCCCCCCTGAGGCCATGCTGTCCCCCCTGAGGCCATGCTTCCTGCTCCTAAATCCCAGGCCGTGGTGGCCCTGTGCCCACCCCCACAGAGGCAGCATTAGCATTGGTCTGTCGGCAAAATGCCAGCCTGGGCACCCGCTAAGCCACAATGGCAGCAGTTAGCCGTTCATCTGCTTTTCCTGACACCAGGGATCAGACTCGAATCATGGAATCGTGGACCTGCCACGTGGTCGCGGTGAGGTAAGCTCGCCAGACCTCGTCTGGAAAGCGGGGCCAGCAACGCTGTCCATCACTGGGGGATCGCAGGGATTCCACGAGATGAGACATGCCAAGCGCCAAGCCCAGGGTCTTCTCTCTTCTCACTGCCCTCTAGGGCTCCTGCTTCACTCCGGGTAAAAGTTCAAGTCCTCAGAATGGCCCCCAAGGCCTTGCATGATGTGGCCGTCACCTCCCCGTCCTCGCTCACTCCCCTCCAGCCACAGGGGCCTCCTTAGGTTACTTGTTCAGTTCCCTTGAACAAATCAGGTCTGGTGCAACCTCAGGGCCTTTGCACTGCCTGTTCCCTCTGCCTCGTCACCCTTTCCCCAATATCCTCCACTTCATTCACATCTGTGCCTAAATGTCACCTCCTCAAGAGGCCTTCCCTGACCTCCCTCTATAAAAATAGCGCCCCCTACTCTCTCTCTAGCCTTGGCCCAGGTTACTGCTTCTCACCATGTAAAATGTGATATTGTATCCACTTGATGACATGTTACTTTCATCCCTGCTAAAATGTAAGCACCGTGAGAGCGAAGGCTTTGTCTTTTTCCCCTCCCTATACCAGGAGGCACAAAGGTGCCCAATAACGTGCTCATGGTGTGCGGAGGCCACAGCCAGGGGCTATCTAAAAAGGGCTGCAGTCTGCTGTGACGGGCGGGGACACCTCCGCTGCCCTTGGGACCTGACAGCCCGGCAAGGGATGAGGGGCCACGGGGCGTCTGTAGGAGAGGGGGGAATGGTGGGTCCAGAGGCTTCTCCACTAACCATGCCGGGAAAGGACAGGGGCCACCCGGAGGTGCCTGGGCATGGGCTGGTCCCTCTGCCCACACCCCTCTCCCGCCCACATGCTTCCGGCCCCTCCACCGTCCCCTCCTCCCAGAAGCATTCCGTGATTCCCACCCCTCCCTCCCCAGCCTGGGTCAGGCGCCTCCACTACGCGCCCAAGGGCCCCGTCCTCTCTGAAGGCCGCCGTCTGTTTGCTCCTCCGTTTCTGACCAGGCCGAGCTCCCCGAGACGGGGCTGGGCTCTCTTGTTTTCTATGGCAGCCACGACTTCCTCCCAATAAACATGTCACACGGGTAACAACAACCACAAGAGCGTCTGTGCTGGGGACGGTACCAGGCCTTTTACGAGCATTGCCGATTGAATCTAACCCTCGCCACAACTCCACTAAACGAGAACTGCCATCCCATTCCTCAGCTAGAGAAACCAAGGCTCAGAGAGTTTGACGTCATGTTCAGAATCATGCAGCCTGCGAGCGGCAGGCAGGATTCGCACCCAGGCCTCTGCGGCCCGGCAGCCAGTACTAACCACTCCAGCAAGTGTCCATGTGGAGGGCAGAATCCACGGCTCCGAGCCGGGTCCCCGGGGGCTCCCACGTCCCCACAGACCCCGGGCTGCCCCAAGTGTCACTGAAATTTGAGCTGCCTTTGACTGTCAAGGCCTAGAGAGCTGGGCTGTAGGAGAGTTGGGGTTCAGGTCCCCAAACTCTGCAGGCTAAGTGTCTGTTTGTTGACTGAACAACGCCCCCCACCCTCACACAGCAGGGCCAGCCCCCCAGCCCCAACCTCCACTGCCCGGGCTCCAGTAGCTGTGTGGCTTCCTCAGGGAGCACGCCCTCTCTGGGTCTCAGACTCCAACTGTGAAAGGGAGACGGACAAAGGTGGCGTGAGTTGGGAGGACAGACTTTGGCAGAGACAAGGAGTCGGGATGGGCTGTCCTGGGCCTTGTAGGATGTTGAGCAGCCTATATCTGCTAGACGCCAGCAACGCCCCTGAGCCGTGGCCGGGAACATCTCCAGACACTCTCAGCTGTCCCTGGGGCCGGGGAGGCAAAACTGGCTCTGCATGAGAACCACTGCCTCAACCCCACTCCTTGGTGGGACGGGCAGTGGGCAGCGTGGAGTGGTCCAGTTGCTGCAGCCCCCAGGGGGGGTCTCAGGGAGGTGGAGTCCAGACCCGAGTCTGCCCAGAGCTAGTAGTAATAACTAGGATGATAGCAGATGCTTACATAGCACCCACTACGTGCCAGGCACCCTGGGTACATTCACTCCTTAATCCTCATGAGAACTCTGTGGGGGGAGGATTTGTAGATGGGGAACCTGAAGCACAGAGAGGTGGAGTGACTTGCCCAAAGTCACACAGCTGGTAAGTGGAAGAGCCAGAAAGTGAAGCCAGGTCCCCTGGCCCCAGAGTGTGCCCGTCTACACCATCCAGCTGCCTGCCCAGGGTCCCCACCAGGGCTGCAGGGGTGAGGCTAGAGGACAGAAAAAGAAGAAGAAGCTCTGGATTCAGCAGGAGGAGAACCTTCACAGGTGGCACCTAAGGACTTTCCATCCTGGGAGTCCCTGACCCTAATCTCTCAGCAAGGTTTTATTAAGCACCTACTGTGTGTTTGCTGCCTTGACCAAGACAAGAGTAATGAAACTCATCGTGAACTATTGACACATGACCCCCATTCCTTCCTGCTGAGACTCTGTCGTGCCTGAGACACACCTTTCCCAGCTTTTACCCAACAGGCAGGAACTGAGCACCTACTAGGTGCCAATATTTGCATCTGCGTTTAACAGACACACAAACTGAGGTTCAGAGAAGCCAAGCAACATGCCGAGGACACACAGCGCTGAGCAGAACTTGAGTGCTTTGCGCCTTCACCTCTCTAGGTCCCCCTTGAACCTGAACTTGCCTACCAGAGGCTCCAGCCTACACTGGGCCCCTCACGGGAAGCATCGGCATTTTGTTGCTCAAGTTCACAGCCCTGTTGAGTGAGCCTTGTATTCATAGAACCCAGGGGCCAGAGTACACATTTGCTTTCTCTGGAGGTTCCTCCACTTGCTGGAGGCAGGACGCAGCGCTGACAGGGCCCAGCAGGCCCGAGACTGGGCAGGCGTCTCTGTTCCCCCGACACCACTGCCCGGCTGACCCTCTGGAGGAAGAGCTGCTTCCCCCCGGTGGCCACAAGCCCTGTCTGCCTCCTTCTCCAGCTGGATGCCACCCGTCCCCGTCCTGCTGCCCTCTCGGTCCTCCCCAGTGGCCTCCTGACTCCCAGACCTGGCCTGCACCAGACACGGGCCACCCCTGGGACAGCAGCCAAGTGCCGCTCCATCTGGGCACCACTTACCTGGGGGTGTATCAATGATGTCCGGGCAGACAGGCCACCCTCGGGGTGTCTGGTCCCCGACACCAACAGGGCGCTGGCCCTAGATGAAGAATCGGAGCTTAGGAAGCCAACATGGGTCCCCCAGCCTGAGATCCGCTGCGGGTTCGGCACCCTCCTCCCACACACAGGCTACGGATGGCACACCCCGCTCGGGTTTCTCACTTGGGGGGGGGTGTTATTCACCCTCTGCTAGGTGCCCCAGAAACCCCTGGGATGGCCGTGGTGGCAGGACACAGGCAAGAGGCCCAGGGACAGCCACTTACCTGGATGGCCCAGTGGCAGCCCCCGGGCCCGAGCAGGGCAGGGACCCGGCCGGAAGGCCTGGTGTCGGGCGTGCTCTTGCCAGCGGGTTTCTCTGAGACACAACCTATTTCCTTGACGTGAAGACAGGAAAGGGGGCTGCGCTTGAAGCTCACATCAAAGTCACAAAGTGCTGTGTTCAAGGAAAATGGCAGACCACGTGCTCAGGGAGGGCAGAGGGCATTTCCGGGGCCAAACAGTGCCCGCCCCAGCAGCGGGGTGGGACTTACGGGAGGGGAGGCTGGCTGAAGACAGGGGCTGCACAAGGAGGAGGCTTCAGACAGCAGCCCCAAGCCTGAAGAGGGGCAGGCGGGACCTGTGTGCTGGACTGGGGGAGGGAGGGGACTCGCCAGCGTGCATTGGAACCTGGGATACTCCCACTTTCCCCTTCTAAGGGGCATCTGCTGGGGGCCTGCCCCTGGCTGAACCACCTGCAGGAGTGATGTATTTATTCCATGGGCAGGTTAAAGCTGCGGAAGGAGGAACCCTCTAAGTTAGCCCATGCTTCTTCTGCGTGCCAGGCATCAGGACAGCAATGACAGCCTCTCCCTGCCCTCAGATGGCTCCCAAGCTAGACGGGGGCAGCTGGGTCCACAGGGAGAGCAGGCCTGGGACGGTGTGTACAGTGCCCAGTGTGTATAGCCCGGGCGCAGCCTGGGGCTGTCAGGAAGGGTTCCAGGAGGAGTCAGCCAAACAGAGACACAGAGACAGGGTGTCTCCCCAGCACTTGCCCAGTCCCAGCCTGACCCCACCTGGGGCTCACCTCACATAGCTGTATCTGGCTGATCACCACCTCCCGCTCTGGCCACTGCCTCTCCCTCATCCTCCTCCCCTTCCTTCCCTCATACTTGTGCACCTACCCTGAGGGCACCCACCCACCCTCGGGCTGGGGTCCAACCTCACATCCACGCCCTCAGATGGGGGCCAGCTTAGCTGCTCACTGAGCTTCATCTCTCCCTCCAGTGCCCCAAGGCCTCTGGGCCCACTCACCCACCACCTCCTTGCCCTCTTGGGCACCCAGAGAGGTCTTCACAGCTCATCCACCTGTGGGACAACCTCAGGGACCTGTGTGGGACTGCCCTGGGCCCACTGTTAACTCCCCAAGAAACTTTCAGCTCTGAGTCCTGCCATCCTCATGGTAAGTGGGCTGGACTCCCCAACTTGCCCAAGGTTCCCTTCATGCCCCACCCTAGGTCTCCTTCTTGGGGACCTCCTCCCCAGGTCTCTATTCTCCTCTGGCTGCCTGAATCCTCCTTCAGACTGGGCTCCGGCCTAGGATACTTTCTCCTACATAGATTCTCCTCAAGCTAGAGGCATCAATTTACCAGACTCCAAGCTATGCTCTAGTGCCATTATTATTACTATAATAATTAAAACAGCATTTCACTGGCACAAGAACAGAGACATAGACCAATGGAACAGAAATGAGAACCCAGGCATAAAACCATCCTTATACAGCCATCTAATCTTTGACAAAGCTGACAAAAACATATGCTGGGAAAAATAATCCTTATCCAATAAATGGTGCTAGGAAAACTGGATAGCCTCATGTAGAAGACTGAAACAAGATCCACACCTTTCACCTCTCACAAAAATCAACTCATGGTAGATAAAAGACTTAAACCTAAGGCATGAAAGTATAAGAATTCTAAAAGAAAATGTTGGAAAAACTCTTATACACATTGGCCTAGGCAAAGAATTTATGAAGAAGAACCCAAAGGCAATCACAGCAACAACAAAAATAAATAAATGGGACTTGATCAAATTAAAAGCTTCTGCACAGCCAAAGAATCTACCATAAGAGCAAACAGACAACCTACAAAATGGGAGAAAATACTCACGTTACACATCCATAAAGGGCTGATAACTAAAATCTAGTTATCTAGTTAGAATCTAGTTAACTCAGGAAAATCAGTAAGAAAAAATCAAACAGCCCTATTAAAAAGTAGGCAAAGGACATGAATAGAAATTTTTCAAAAAAGGATAGACTAATGGCCAACAAACATGAAAAAATGCTCAACATCTCTAATCATCAGGGGAAATGCAAATCAAAACCACAATGAGGTATCACTTATCTCCAATGAGAATGGCCTTTATCAAAAATTCCCAAAACAATAAATGCTGGCATAGATGCAGAGAGATAGGAATACTTATACATTGCTGGTGGGACTGCAAACTAGTACAACCTCTGTGGAAAGCAATATGGAGATACCTTAAAGAGATACAAGTAGGTCTACCATTTGATCCAGCAATCCCATTACTGGGCATCTACCCAAAAGAACAAAAGACATTTAATAAAAAAGACATCTGCACTAGAATGTTTATAGCAACACAATTCACAATTGCAAAGATGTGGAAACAACCCAAGTGCCCATCAATACATGAGTGGATTAATAAAATGTGCTATATGTATACCATGGAGTTCTACTCAGCCACAAAAACAATGGTGAACTAGCACCTCTTGTATTATCCTGGATAGAGCTGGAACCCGTTCTACTAAGTGGAGTATCCCATGAATAGAAAAACAAGCACCACATGTACTCACCATCAAACTGCTATAAACTGATCAACACTTAAGTATACATATAGTAATAATATTCATCAGGTGTCAGACACATGGAGGGGGGAGGAGGGGATGGATATATGCACATCTAATGGGTGTGGTGTGCACCGTCTGGGGGATGGACACGCTTGTAGCTCTCACTCGGGTGGGGCAAGGGCAATATATGTAACTGAAACATTTGTGCACCCATAATATGCTGAAATAAAAAAAAATTTTATTTAGAAAAAATGAGATTCTCCTAAAGCTGTTTTTGTTAGAAGCATTGTCTTCCCCTGCAGGTATAAGTAAACTCAGGATGCATGAAAAATCTTTGTATCCCTGCTCCATACTCTTTTCTTGGAATATTGAGAGAAGACTCCAGAACACTGAAGAGAGGAGAAAGTACATCATCAGAATCATATAAATACAGCAATAATAACAGTAGAACTTATCATGTGCCACACAATGTTGTAAGCACTTTATGATTAACAACCCACTTAATTCATTTTCCAGATGAGGTAAGTGAAGCCCAGAGAGGTTAAGTGACACAGCGGTCTCCAACCCTTTTGGCATCAGGGACCAGTTTCATGGAAGACAATTTTTCCATGGACTGGGGAAAGATTTTGGAACAATTCAAGCGCATTACATTCATCGGGCAGTCAAACCTCTCTGTTAATGACAATCTGTATTTGCAGGAGCTCCCAAGCGCTAGCACCACCGCCTCAGCTCCACCTCAGATCGTCAGGCATGAGAATCCCATAAAGAGCACACAACCTAGATCCCTCTCACTGGCAGTTTACAGTGATCTCATAGGAGGCAGAGTTTATGTGGTGATGCGAGTGATGGGAAGCGGCTGTAAATACAGATGCAGTTTCCCTCTCTTGCCGGCTGCTCACGTTCTGCTGTGCAGCCCGGTTCCTAACAGGCCAGGGTGTTGGGGACCTCAGAACTAACAGATGCCAGTGGCCAGGCAGTCTGGCCCCAGCCCACACTGGTAGACATAAAAGAAGACAACATTGGCTGCAAAATATTCTCCCTGTGGGGGGCCAGGACCCCAGGGAGCTGGAGGCTGAGCCAGCACTTGGGGCACCACGGGAGGCAGCATTTGGAGCCCATGGGATGAGGGGCCTCTGTGTGGGCGGGGGGCCTCTAGTCTCGGGGGTCTCCAGGCCCTGAGAAGGGGAACTTCCAGCCTGCCCTACCCCACCGTGCCTCTTCCTGTCCCAGAGGTTGGTCCTGAAACTGCAAAGGAAAGCCGTTCTGAGATTGGGCTGCAGATAATCTAGATTGGCCTGCAGATAAGGTGTCTGTTCTGCCAGAGTGGAAGGAGGTGGATTCCATTTCTGAATGTTTACAGAAAAGGGTGAACGGATGGAAACATGGGCTGGGAAAGTTGCGGTGCGTTTGCCCCACTGGGTTCAGGTAAATGTTCACTCCAGACACCCCGAGGGCCTCGGAAGAAATTGATCACTCGCCTCCGCTCCCCGGGTCTTTGCCCACGCTGTGTCCTGGGCTGAACTCTCTGCCCCAGCCTCAACTGCCTAACTCTCCATCCTCTTTCAGGTCTCCCATTAAATGCGGCTTCCTCCCAGGTTTTCCCATCCTGAGACTGGGCAGAGGTGGGGCTTTCCATTTCACCCAAGTAGAGCAGGCCAGGTTTGGCCCCAAGGCTAAGCAGACGCCGGGCCACTGCTGGGAAACACCAGCAGGTAGACTGGGGGTGGAGGTTCCAGCCTGCGAGGGTCGGGGTTACACCTCAGCACAGTGACCCCCAAAGAAGGACAGCCCCCACCACTCAGGGCCCGCCTGCAGTCCCTCCCACACAACTGTGTGCAGCCCCACTGCCTTCCCTGGGGGTGGACAAGCGGTCACTTTTATCTCCTTGTCCTTTTCTGGTTCTGCCACTTGTCACTGAGGAACCTAAAGCAAGTTCCTCCGCCTCTCTGGGCCTTAATTTCCTCATTTGGGAAATGCGGGTGATTTTCCCCAGTCCATTGTCTTCCATGAAAAAAATTGTCTTCCATGAAACTGGTTCTTGATGCCAAAAAGGTTGGGGACCGCTGTGTCACTCAACCTCTCTGGGCTTCACTTACCTCACCTGGAAAATGGATTAAGTGGGTTGTTAATCGTAAAGTGCTTACGACATTATCTGGCACCTACCTCATGGCGCTCTTGTGAAAATTAAAATAGGCCTGAAAGCAAATGCTCCATTGTTGCCTTCATCATCATCATCATCTTTCGATTTTCCCGGTCTCTGCAGCCTGCGAGCGACTGCACGTCCAAGTGCAGCAACGGAGCTCCCTCGCGCCATCCAATGGCAGTTCTCGAGTATTGCACTCTGCCGAGCACAACTCAGGCGTCTCTAAAGGTTGAAAGCGACCACCGCCCCCCAACCCTAAAATAGCAAGTTAGTCCAAGCTGGTTTAAGTCAGAAGAGAATTGCTTGGCCAAATGCTGTGCCCTCCCCAAGGGGCTTCTCAAATGGCTGGCTCCTTCTGAATCCTTCAAATTGCCACGGCACATAATAGTGCTCAATAAATATTGCATGGATGGATGAGAACCCCACATACGTGCTGCAGGAACAGCTTGCTCAGGGCTCAAGAGATGGCCCCAGTGTTGTTATCTCCTTCACCCGTTGGCCTCCTGCTACCACAAGTTTTGCCCCTATGGTCCAAGACAGCGACTCAACTTCGAATCCCACTCAGGGAGCAAGAATCTGTCTCTCAGTGTTCCCAGCAAAAGTCCCAACACAGCTCATTGGCTGCATGTCCATCCCCCCAAAAGCCCTGAAGCCAATGGGATAGGGAAGTGGCTTAGAATGAGGTCACATTCCCCACCTGATCCCCAGCACCCCCTGGAAGGCAGGAGTGGCTGGAAGGAGAAAGGAGGCTAGGCAGGCAAAGAGCCAAAGTCTTGCAGAATAATAGCAGCTAAAATTCATTTATTCATTTATATTAAACACTACACTGTGCTGGCCCCAGGTAAAGTACATTTAACACTTATAACAGCCCCACCAAGTAGCAGGTTAGCCTCATTTTACAGACATAAAAACTGAGGCCAAGAGGAAACTGAGGTTGAGATTTCACAGCCAGGAAGTGGTGGAGCCTGGGATCTCTCGGCTCGAAGGGAGCATGGAGGTGCCCCAGGGCTCAACCCTGAAGTCCCCTATGCTGTCCTGTGGCCACCCTCACCAAGCTAGGGGCAAATAGGCTGGACCAGCCACTGGGCTGAAGGTGGGAGGACTTAGTGTGAGGGCAACTGACAACATCAAGGCAGCCACCTCTGTAATGGAGAAAGAGGGAAATGAAAACGATAGCGCCGGACAGGCTCCCAGTAGGCCCACGGATAACAAGGGGACTGCAGCAGAGGCCTTAGGTGGCTGATCCGACTTGTTTCTCAATGGAGGCCCAGGGGTAGGTGGCCAATGGAGCGGGGCTGCCTCTCAGGGCCGGGGTCCCCAGACGTTATGATGAGGAGGGGGTGAGGGTGCACATGCAAGCTGCTGAGTTCAAGGGAGAATGGCATTTGTGGTGCGCCTGCTGTATGCCCATCCCCTGGCAGCTGCATCTCATTCCAGGCTCAGGAGCCCCCCAACCTGCTGTCGGGAAGGCCACACCACCTGCTTCCTACCGCGGCCCCAGCACCCAGCCCAGCACGGCGCCTGCATGCAGCAGGTGCTCAGTAAGTGTTTGCTGCTGAGCAGATCACCTGACAGCACTGTAAAGGGCCAAATCATTAACCCCATTGCCAAGGTGAGGAAGCCAAGGCTTGGAGAAGGCCAAGGCAGGACCAGTACTGGAGTCCAGCTGAGCCTAGCTCCCCAGGGGGCCATGCCTGCGAAATGCCTGGCCTGTGAGGTCCGGTGCAGACAGACACCAGGTGGGGCTGGCCACACTTCAGCTGCCACCTGTCCTCTTCTGGGGCACCTGCCCTGGCCAACTACTGTGGCTGGCAGGTCACCTGGGGTGACGGGTGACTAGGCCGCCACTCTCATGAAGTGTTCAGTAGTCTTCCCATCCCCCTCCCCCTCCCCCCAGCTTCAGTTTCCCTATCTGTGAAACGGGAATGGTCGTGCTCACCTCACAGTGAAGGGGTAGATCACAGAGGCCGCCCCCCCCCCACCATGGAGAGCCGGGGAAGGCGGTATGATGGACGTGTCTGCCCAGCAGGCCACTGTGCTGGCACAGAGAGGCGCCCAATAAATGCCTACTTGAGTGGGGGACCAGTGCTCAATAAATGACACTGGATGCTCCCTTTCCCTCCCCACCATTGTCCCCATCCTCCTCTGGTCCCATCCTTGCCCCTCAGCTTATTCCACCCCACCCCCTGCAGTCCCCCTTGCCACCGTTCCCACCCACTTCTCCCCCTCCACTCCCCCATGCCCTAAGGGCCAGGCCTGGATGCCGGAGTCGGGGGGTTGGTGGCCAGGCCACAGTTCAGCCCGGCTAATGCTTAAAGTTTCAGATGGGGGTTTGACATCAGCCTTCACTGGTATGCAGCTGATGGACTTTCTGTGTCACCTATGTAGGGGACATGGAATTTGGAGTTTTCATCCATAAACAGGACGAAAGTGGATGTTGATGGGCAAAAGTGATGAAATGGGCTGGATACTTTCAGTTTGCCTTTCTAAACCTGCTCTCTAATGCGGGGCTCAGAAACCAATACCCCCCAAAATGGCACTTTGACACGCCAAACTGAAGGAGCCCCAGTCTCTCTGACCTCCCCTCCCTTCCTGCCTCTCAATCCTGAGTTTCTCCCAAAGCACGAGATGAAGTTGTTCTCTGAATTTCCCTTATCTGGCTAATATCTGAACCATCAAAGAAGAAAGCAATGACCTCTGGTCCTTTCCCTGAATTTTCATTAACTGAACTCTTATCACAGGAAGAAAGACTGACATCTGTCAGCACACCTGGACAGACTTTTGTCCCAAACCATTGTCTGCTCTGTGGGCCCAGCAAACTTTGTCCCAGGCAATTATATGCTCTTCAAGCCCATTGAATTCCCCTAAAACTTTTACTACGCCCCTAAAATCATCCAGACTTACACATCTCCCTTTCTTCTAAAAAGAAGGGTGGTTTCTGTGGTGTAGTAGTAAAAATAAATGAATAAATAAATAAATAAATATTTTTAAATAAATAAATAAAAAGAAGGGTAGATAAGCATATGTACCCTAGTGGGATATTGGGTCATCACTCTGGTTTTTTTCTCTGTGCACACTAATACATTTAAATGTCATTTCTCCTAGTAATCTGCCTTTTGTCAGTTGACTTTTCAGTGAACCCTCAGGACAAAGGGGATGTAGTGGCCTCTACCTACACTTCTCTTCTTCCCCTGCTCCGCGTCCTGGGAGGCTGATGACTGGCTCCAGTGACCCCCTTTTCCCTTCTAGCTTCCTGTTGGGTTTGGCCAACCGCAGCCATTTGTAGGAGATTAAAGGGTGAGGAGAGGCAAGTTCAGGATGTTTTTTCCCCTGATCTCTTCCTGCTGAGTGCTCACTATGTCCCCATGTGCCTCCACCAAAGGGCACGGCCAGTCAGAGGCTCTCCCTTACTTTTTCTAGATGTTTGCAACAGACACAAGGTGGGGCTGGCCACACTTCAGCTGCCACCTGTCCTCTCTTAGGGCACCTGCCCTGGCCAAGTACCGTGGTTGGCAGGTCACCTGGGGTGACTAGGACCCCACTCCCTTAATGGTAACAGCTTCCCCTTGCTCACGCCAGGGGGCTTCACCGTTCTTTGTTGGTTTCCCTTAACCCTGCTCACAGCTCTATAAATAACCCCTCCCTTCCTCACACTCTCAATTACCCCATTTCTCTGTCCTGGTCACTCAAGCAGGAAATCACCTCTCCTTCTGGCGAGCTCCCACAATTCTTACCAGTCTCCTTGTATAATACTTGCCATATTCCACCTCCCGGGAAAGATATTTAGTACAGCAACGTTCCCACCCCGCCCTAGACTGCGATCTTGCTCAGGGCAGAATCCGTGCCCGATTCGTCTGGTTCCCTCGTCGCGTTTTCGCATTGTCTACATATGAGGTGTTCAGTGCATCGATACTTTATTAAATGAGTAAATCCATAGCTTGTCAGGCTTGTCCCTGGGTGGATGTGCTGAGTCTCCTGCTCTGGCCATCAATGCCCTGTCGTCCTAAGCATCCTGTGGTTAAAGCGCTTGGTCTTGCCCGTTCAAGATGGGGGCAAGGAGGTGAACGTTTTCGCAGAATACACCTCGCAGCCAGAAATGCAATGTCCCGTCCGTGGTGTTTGGATGGAGAATGTCCCCACATCACAGTAGCTTCAAGTCCTGCGTTGGCTGGCCCCGCCACCCGGCTTAGACAGGGGATTTGTACTTCAGCTGTTTCTGTGGTTTCACAAATTTTCTGAGAGTCTTTTCTTCAGATTTTTGCCACCAAGTCTTTCCATTCATTATGAAAATATTATATGTCATGGGTGCCGGAGAAGATCTAAAACAAAACACAACCAAAACCATACTGCTCAACGAAATACACAGGAACTCTGAGGGTCTACTCGTTGGGCAGCGATAGGGGCTAATGTCTCTGAGGGGCGAGGATTCTGCTTCCCGGCAGGAAGGAGTGTCTGACAGCACAGAGCCTCCGGGAAGCCCCCTTCCCCCACTTCCCCATGGAACTCCGGCCACCCGCATGCAGCTTCGACTCCTCTCTGTAGGAGGAAGCTACAGTCCTGAGCACTTCCTTTGGTACCTTGAGGGGCAAGGAGGAAACATGGTGGGTCCGATGGATGAGCCCTGGTCAGGGGAGGAAGGTGGACTCTAGGGGGAGGTGGCCAGCCTGCATGGGCTACCAGTCCCGGGAGCCTTGGCCTAGGGAAAGCAATGCCACTCCTGGGTCAGAAGACACTTCATCCCCCATCACACACCTCCGCCCCCTTTCTCTGGGGGCAAGCTGAGGACCCAACCCAGGGTTGGGCAGGACCTGGGGGGGCTTTGGGAAGCTGCTCTTCCTTCTGTGATCGGGAACCTGTGTTCCCAGGGATGCAGCACACGACACAAAATTGGGAAGTGCAGACTATTTGCTTTGTGGCGCCTGCTCACGGTCAGCGCCTCTGTGCTGGAGCCCTCGCACCCAGGGGCCTAACCAAACACTCAACAGCCGGCGCTGACCAGTCACAGTGACCACTGGAGCAGAGCCCTGGAGGGGCCGCTGCTGTGCCAGGCATTACCCCTTCCTTTGCAGGATCATGGGGAAGTCAGTGGGAGGTTCTGGGAAGTGGCTTTCAATACTCTAACAGGCAGTGCGCCTCTGCCAGTGTGAACCAGCTGAATATCAGCCCTGCTCTCACCTCTCCCCAACAGCCTTATCCCTCCCCACCCTCTTATAGTTGCATTTTTCCTTTCTTTCCTACATCCATATTCTATTTTCCAATCTTTCAGCCACAGGCTATGTCCCCTTTTCTTTCAGTAGCCCTCCAGATGGGACAGGTGTGGCCTGCATTGCAGTGGCCTTGAGAGGACAGCATGGCCCAAACCAGGGATCCCAAAACCTGGCTGTGCATCAGAATCACCCAGGCTGTGCCTGAAACCAATAGGTCACGTGAACGTTTACGGAGCGTGCCAGTGACGCTGAAGCACAACCAGGCTTAGCGGTCCCTGCCTTCCTCCTAAATCCAGGATCAGCAGAAGCTCCAGGGCAACATTGCTTCAAACACGCTCAAGTGCTTGGAAGGAAGGTCGGTGCTAGGAGCCACTCACAATGGCTGTTTCCTCCTCATGCGTTTGGTCAACGCCAGCAGCAACAGCACGGCGGCCGCGAGGATGGCTGACACCGAGAAAGCAGCGATGATGATGTTCCTCTGCAGGAAGTGCAGAAGCTGCCCGCAGGGCATATTCCCATAGCGAACATCTAAAGGACAAGACAGGGCAAAGTGAACCAGGACAGATCCTGGCTGAGTTACCCAGACCAGGACCGAAACTGCAAGGACAACAATTAGTTCTGCTCATAGCAGAAATGGAAACCTTGGATCTCAGCCACTGGTTCCGGAAATTCTCTTGGGGAAAGGAACTGGCTTTTTTTTAGGGAAATACATTCATAAGCTGTGTGGTGGTAGGATAAGATGCTAGGGTATGGGCTGGCATGCAACAAAGGGACCAAAAAGAGGGTTCAACAAGCCAGTCTGTAGGAAGTGTTCAGAGGCAGGGGAGAGAGGAGGCAGGGGCATCACAGGAGGTAGAAAAGTCCTGCAGTAAAGGCTTTTAAGAACAATGGAGGCAAACACTCGGTTTGCAGTTTTTCACAGGGCAGTGACATAACCTCTTTTCTGCTGCCTTCTCCCTGCCCCCCAGCTTCAGGCAATTCTGCTGTATACACCACCTGCCTTATGTGTGTGTGTGTGTGTTGGGGGGGGGTTCATGACTGCACCAACATGAGGCACACGTAATGCCAGAGGTGATCTCGAGCTTGTATAGCCCTCTAAGGACTTAACAGAAATCTTGAAGGTAGATTTGGAATACCCCAAGCACCAGCTTGGGGGTACAAGGCAACCTTCGCTAGAGCTCAAAGAAGGGAGATCTCAGCTGACATCAGGGACTCCTAGAGCTTCTGTCACCCCATTTGTGATGTGACCCAAAAAGAAAAAGAAGTCAGGGACATGGGGCATAGAAGTATGACCACAGGAACCTGCTGGTTTCACGTGGAGAGCTGTGAGGACAGCCAATGACCCAGGCAGGAGAGGGCTGGCCAAGGGCCTTCTTGGGCTATGGGGAGAAAATTGGGCATGTCCAGCTTCCGCCTTCATCTGTGCTATGTCAACAGGCAGCTTACCAAGCAGCTCTAAGAGCTCGGTGCAATAACTCAGCATTTGATTTGTGAGTTAGAAGTGACAACCGGCTGTAATTTTGACAGTGGGTGGCTGCATGGGGGGGGAGGGGGCAGTGTACCGGGCGTGGTGCCAGCATGGGTGAGTTTCTACCGACTCTGAACAGGCCTGGGCTCAGGTGTGAACAAGGATGAAGACGCCAGCCCCTTCAGGGACTAGGTCGACATTCAGCCTTTAATCCCTCCTGCTCGTTCAAAGCCTCCGCGCCCAGCACTGGCCAGGGCTTGGCAGATGATGCTCACGTTATGAATGACCCTCGCTGTGTGGAGACAACTTTAACGTGGCATCTTCTTGAAAGGGCGGTCCAGCTTCTGGAGTTAGTTTAATTCTAATTTTAACTGCAGATCCTATGCTTTTGCGGTAAATTAAAGGTGTCAGTTAAAATACCATGAAAGGCAGAAGAGACATTCTGGAGCCATCTGTACTTAAGTATCCTAAGTACTTCAGTTCATGCTATTTAGATTATTACCTATTGTAGCTGCTCCTTGAGGCGTTTCTTGATTTACAGTAGTTAATTGCTCACTTAAGTCCCTGTTGAATAGAAATGATTCTCTGTCCCTCTTCTCCTCTGAAACGTGATCTACAAAAGATAAAATGTGTTTAGCTATCAACAATCATTGGCCTGTGATCAGTTCTGCTTTTATGATGAAAGTACCTGCTTCTAGAGTCAAAGTGAGGAGTTAGGGAGGGTTCAAGGGAAGAGTCTAAATGTGATACAGCACATCAACATTTCGGTTTTCTCTATTTTTTTTAATCTAATTTGGAGGTAAACTACCCATAGCTGAGGCCGTGTTTCTCCCACTCGAGTGTGCATCAGAATCGCCGAGAGGCCTTATTAAAACCCAGATTCCTGGGCTCCACCCCAGGGTTTCTGATTCCGTAGGTGTTGGGTCGGCCTAAGAACGTGCACGTCTCACAGATGCCAAGAGATGCGGCAGCTGCTGGTCGGGGACCACGCTTACAGGACCTGAGAAAGAACCTCTCAGCCAGTTGCTGAGCCTCCCTGAGCCCCAGCCTCGGTCTCCACTTGCATAAAATATAGATAAGACCTACCTCACAGATGGCAAAATGTTCATGAAAATAATTTTTAAACCACCAAGTACGGTAAAAAATGTTTCTTGCATTGCAAGGACAAAATAAGAAAACTAACTACACTGAAGTATGCATTTATTAGTAGAAGGATTGCAGAATAGTAGGAAGAAAACACAGTTGAAATGAGAAATATTTGCATCCTAGCTCTGTCACTGGGACCTGTGGAAAGGCCTGAGTGAGTTCAGCTTGGAGAAAATGGGGAGGCCAGGACGGCTGTCTCTCCCGGATGCGCAGTGGCCTGGGGAGCGGCTGAGAGATGTTCTGAGAAGTTCCAGGGAGCAGATAAGAACCAACGGGTAGGCGCTCCAGAGAAATTGGTTTGGACTGTTTAGCAGTTAGAAAGTAGAACTATGAAAAAGGGAATAGGAGAAGATGAGAAGTAATGACTCCCATGGCCCCAGAAGACTTCCAGGCAGGCTGGAGCCCCCAAGCCCAGATGGGAGAACTCTGAGAGCCAGAGGGGCAGCTTTGGGTGAGTTTGGTACATCTTCCTTGGCTGGGTTCATAAAGGGACACAGAATTATCACAATGTGATTAGGATTATTATGTGGGTGTGTGTGTGATAACAGCCTCATGAAGTTCTGATTATTGCTGGGAAAAGAGGAATTTGTTCCTTATTCAACTTGTCTTAGAAAAGAGAGAAAACTCCCAATTTAATATGACTCATACTTAACTTGACTTTTGAAATAATAACTTGTCAAATCAGAGTCAAGAAATGAACAACCACAGACAGAAAACTCTGGATAGTATGGAGTTGTCCGTGAGTGGGGTTGTGCCTGCCTTGCTCTCTCACAGAGCTGTAAGAAAGAACAGACTTGACACTTGAACGTACATCTTTACTTTCCTTGTCTCTATACTCGGGGAGCACTGGGGGCAGTGACAGAATTAAAAGCCACTGTCTGTACTTATCATCAATACAGTTGCAAGTTTTCATTTACCTAAGGTTCTTTGGACAGTTTGAAGGATGTTTTTCATGTGTGATGGGCTGCGATTTTGACCATTTGTTGGATTGTTTCCTGTGGGGAAAAATAAACACAATTATCAAGTTTTCTTCTAGTTTGAGCTGCTGTCCACAGACCTGGGCATACCTTTTACAAGGCACTCCACTTCTCAAAGGGTAATTCCCTAGCCCTCTTCCTATCCTCCTATCCAGCTCTTTTTGACTGTTTTTTTTTTTTGGAACGATCACTACTGCCAAGTAGAAGGTGCGGTCAGTGTAGTCTGGAATTCCCTGGTCCCTGTAGAGTGGCCTCAGCTCAGCTCCCTACCTCTGAGGATGGGTGTGGTCAGCCCCCTTACCTGGGGGGTGTGACCCTCACCACTGCCCTCAGGGTCTGCTCAGCCCTCTTCTTTCCTCACTCTCTCTACTCAGAAAAACCTTCTCAAGCAGGTCAGCCTCTCTTCTGTTCTTCCAGAGGTCCATGCAAATACAATCTAGCACTTTTTAAAGACCTTCCATTTTACCATGCATATATCTAATAATTATTTACTGACTAGGTTGACGCCCCTATGAGCTGTGAGCTCTCGGAGGACAAGAATGCCTCATTTAGCTGTCTAGCTTCCGGCACAGTACCTATGACCAGGTACTGTGTTTCCTCAAAAATAAGACAGGGTCTTATATTTATTTTTCCTCAAGAAGACACCCTTGGGCTTATTTTCAGGGGATGTGTTATTTTCCCCTCAAAGCCTCAGCTTGCAGCACGGACAGGACAGCTGGGACCTGCAGGGGGGCCAACCTTGTTGGTGGGGCTGCCTGCACCTTTCTGGTCACCTCTGGGGTAGTAGCTGTCACGATGGGGCAGATGAGAAGGGCTGCCCGTCTTCTTTACGGCTCTGCGATGAAATGCATGGGTTGTGCAGATACGCTGCGTAGCCATGCCCATCACTAGGTCTTATTTTTGGGGTAGGGCTTCTATTGCGCAAATGCTTAGAAATCCTGCTAGGGCTTATTTTATGGGTAGGTCTTATTTTCGGGCAAACACGGTAGGAGAGGTCAGTAGCGAGATCTTGAGTGAGAGAAAGAGTCTTGAAGAATCTTGACTGCAGCCTCATGAGAGTCTCTGAGCCAGAACCACCTCACTAAACCTGTCTCGTTAGCTAAGACTGCTGTCATCTGAAGGCTGACCAGCGCTGGAAGGTCTGTTTCCAAGATCACTCATACAGCAGTTGGCAGAAGGCCTCACCTCCTCACTGGCTGCAGGCAGGAGGGTTCAGTTCCTCACCACAAGGACCTCTCCTTAGGACGGCTTGACTGTCCTCACAGCATGGCAGCTGACTTTCGCCAGAGTGAGTGATCCAAGACCCAGCAAGGCAGAAACCGCAATGTCTTTTATGATCTAATTTATGAAGTAGCACACCATCACTTCTGCCACGTTCTAGTCATTAGAGACAAGCCACTAAGTCCAAGCCACATGCATGGGGAGCTCCACCTTTTGAAGGGAGAGGTAGCAAAGAATTTGTGGACATATTTTAAAACCATGATAAGACTGGAATTCCAAAAGACATTGTCGAGCAAAGGAAACATGTGCTTGTGTCCATATGAACATACGGATTTAAATCTTGCTACCTCTGGCTTTGTGCAAGATTGTGGATGGAGAGAAGCAACTCCCTTACTGAGGCATTTACACTCTGCAAGAAGCCTGGACTAGAGTATGTGGCCTGCACCATTAGGCAGAGATCCATGAATAGCTTCCAAGATATTAATAGTAAGTTGAGCCATATAAGATTGTTGATATTTGACCACTTTTGACCTATATAAACAATAAGTTCAAATGACTCAGAGTCCCAAGGGAAGTTTTCTAATCTAAATATTTCTTCTAATTTTGAGGTTCCTAAAAACCCCAAATCACTGATTATCAAGACAAATGTGATGATGAGTTTGTAATGTGATCCTTTCTTAAGAAAAAAATTATAGTATGTAATTGGCTTCAAACCTAGTTTATATTGATCACTGCACACCTTGAGGTCTGGGAAGATAGAGGAAGATAAGCCCACTTTGTACTTAGAAAGTGATTGAGCATTGAGTCAAGCTCCTATAAGGGAGAAAAATATCAAAGGTGATGTCATCTTTGGTACTATGCAAAAGTTCTAGAAAAAAATCGATCAAAACAGGAGGTTGAGACCTGCCACAAAGGTCTGGGAGGTGAGTCACGCTAGTTCCAGGGAAGCTGAGCTCAGCAGGGTACCTGGTCCCCTCTAGTGTTACAACAGTGGGGCAGAAACTGCTCACAGTCAGCTTCTTTATTTGAAAAAGTATTTCATACAGTGAATACTTGAAAGGGAAAACACTACCCTCATTGCTCTCCAATGGCACAGGTGGAATACACTCGGCACAAGGCAGAATGGCTAAAGGCAGATTTTTTTCCAAACTTGGGGACACTGGGCTACGTGAGCTACTAGTCTGGTTCGAAAATCTGAGGACTAGTCTTAAGCAATAATGGGAAATATTGCTTTATGTGATGACTGTGAAACTTTCTGCCTCAACTTTTTTTTTTTTTAGACAGAATCTCATTCTGTCACCCGAGCTAGAATGTTGTGGCATCAGCCTCGCTCACAGCAACCTCAAACTCCTGGGCTCAAGCCATCCTCCTGCCTCAGCCTCCCACGTAGCTGGAACTACAGGCATGTACCACCATGCCCAGCTAATTTTTCAGTTGCTGGCTAATTTCTCTCTATTTTTTTAGTAGAGACTAATTTTTTAGTAGAGCTAATTTTTCAGTTGCTGGCTAATTTCTTTCTATTTTTTTAGTAGAGACTGGGTCTCACTCTTGCTGAGGCTGGTCCCGAACTCCTGACCTCAAGTGATCCTCCTGCCTCGGCCTCCCAGAGTGCTAGGATTATGGGCGTGAGCCACCAAGCCCAGCCCCTCAACGTTCTTTCACGTGTCCTTAAAATAGACACAAACTATGCAGGATAACTGGTGTCTCTTACAGGCATCCTGAGTTCAAAGACCAGCACTGTCTCCTATAAGGGGCTTGACCTGTGGGAAGTAACTTAACTTCAGTTTTCACGTACATAAAGTGGGGGCATAATAATGCTGCTACCTACATAGGACTGCTGCAGGAATTAAATGAGATCATGTAGCTGAAAACTCCCACATCTTGCACACAGTAAGTGCTCAGTAATTTAAAAGTGGTAATTTTAAAGTGGTAATTTTATCATTATAATAGTGATTATTATGGTCACAGAGAAATGTGTCATTAATTCATTCACACATCATTCCTTTAGCAAATATTACAAAGCACCTACTATGTGCCAGACACTAACTCCTCATCCCTAGGGACACACAGTCTAGTGACCACACCAGAAAGCGTTACGACTTGTCTTTTGGTTATTTCGGTGTATGTACTAAAACAATGATTACCAGTAAATTTAAAGGGAGAAATGGATGCCCTTAAACTGTAAGACGTTAATTAGAACATAATGTTTGCAAAGAAAAGAGGCAGATTATAAATTAATTCTAGTGTTAAAAGAAAACTTTGTCCTAGTTCCTCCCAAAGGAAAAATAAAGATTTGAAAGTAAACTTTCTGGAGGCAACTGAATGAAGAAATAGTTTTACAAATGAAAGGATCAAGCTAAATAGTAAGCTTTCTATCCCCTGAGTATATCATTTAATTATTCTTAAACAATGAGCGATTGTGTGTTATTATCCAGGGGCTAAGGTACATTATCATTCAGGGGCTGAGGAGTCCTAATGCTACAGGGTACGCTCCTGAGCAGGCCACAACCAACATTTGCAGGCACCAGCACAAGAGTACAAATGGATCAACAAATGGTGCTGGGAAAACCGGATATCCACATGCAAAAGAATTAAGCTGGACACTTAGCCAACACCATATACAAAAATTAACTCAAAATGGACCAGAGACCAAAATGTAAGACCTAAAACCATAAAACTCTTAGAAGAAAACATAGGGAAGAAGCTTCATGACATTGGATTTGGGAATGATTTCTTAGGTATGACACCAAAGGCACAGGCAAGCAAAGAGAAATAGACAAAATGGACTTTATGAAATTTTTAAAAGACAATATCAGCAGAGTAAAAAGGCACCCCACAGAATGGGAGAAAATATTTGTATATCATATATCTGATAAGGGATTAATATCTAGAATACATAGAGAACTCCTAAAACCCAACAATTAAAAAAAATTCAAAAATTGGCAAAGGACTAGAATAGACATTTTTCCAAAGAAGATATACAAATGGTCAATAGCACATCAAAAGATGCTCAATATCACTAATCATTAGGGAAATGCAAATCAAAACTACAGTGAAATACTACCTCATACCCATTAGGATAGCTACTAAAAAAAAAAAAAAAAAAAAAACCCGAAAATATCAAGTGTTGGCAAAGATATGGAGAAACTGGAATACTTGCACACTGTGTTGGGGAATATAAAATGGTATAGCCACTGTGGAAAACAGTGTGGATGTTCTTCACAAAGTTAAAAATAGAATTCCATAGGATCCAGCAATTCTATTTCTGGGTATATACCCAAAAGAATTGAAAGCAGTTATTTGTATACCTATGTTTATAGTAGCATTTTTCACAATAGCTAAAATATGGAAGTAGCCAAAGTGTTCATCAAGGGATGAGTGGATAAGCAAAATGTGGTATACACATACAAGGGAATATTATTCAACTTTTAAAAGGAAGGAATATTCTGACATATGCTACAACATGGATGAATCTTGAGAACATTATGCAAAATGAAATGTCAGTCACAAAAAGACAAATACTGAATACTGTATGGCTGCATTTATGAGAGATACTTAGAGTAGTCAAAATCATACAGAAAGTAGAATATTGGTTGGAAAGGGATACAGAGAAGGGGGAATGAGAGTTATTAATGCATACAGAGTTTCAGTTTTATAAAAAGAGTTATGGAGATGGATGGTAGTGATGGTTGCACAACATTATGAATGTGTTTAATAACACTGAACTGTACACTTAAAAACAGTTAAGATGATAAATTTTATGTTAGGGATATTTTGCCACAATTTAAAACTTGAAAAAAGAGTACAACTGGAGTAACACTTATGTATCAATAATTAAAAATTATAAATTATCTCAGTCTACATATCTAAACAAGGACCTGCTGCTTCCTTGGTGGCTAAAGGAGCCCCAAGTCTCCTTCTCAGTCCCCCTGACAGTATGAGTGATAGCATGGATATGCTGAAACAGGACAAAAGCTGGGCCCAGACCCCAAGACTCCTGAGCAGTGACTGGACTCACCAAACCTCACTGGGACAAGTGGAATTTATTCCAGGAATACAAGGTTGGTTCAACATTAGGAATTTATTCCAGGAATACAAGGTTGGTTCAACACTCTTAATAGATTTAAGGGAAAAAATTACATTATTTTTTTCCATGGATGCTTTAAATAACCTTTCACGAAATTCAACACTCATTCCTGATTTTAAAAATACTCAAGCAAATATAACAAGTGTTCCTGAGGACGTGGAAAAATCACAACCCTTGTACACTGCTGCTGGGATTATAAAATGGTGTAGCCGCTATAGAAAACAGTATGGAAATTTCTCAAAAAATAAAAATAGATCTACCCCACAATCCCACTTCCGGGTATATCTCCTAAAGAATTGAAAATAGTATATTGGAGAGATATTTGCATACCCATATTCATAATATCCAATATGTGGAAGCAACCCAAGCATCCATCAATAGATAAATGGATAAAGAAATGTGGAATATACCACAATGGAATATTATTCAGCCTTAAAAAGGAAGGAAATCCTATCATATGCTACAATATAGATTAACCTTGAGGACATTATGCTATGTGAACTAAGCCAATCGCAAAAAGACAAATACTGTATGATTCAGTTATTAAAAATAAGCTTATGGAATACAGTACGGAGAGTTCTCAAAGAACTAAAAATAGAACTACCACTGGATCCAACAATCCCACTTTGGGTACAAAGGAAAAGAAACCATGATATCAAAAAGAGACCTGCACTCACACGTTTATCAAAGCACTATTCACAATAGCAAAGATACAGAATCAACCTAAGTGTCCATCAACAGATGACTAACTAAAGAAAATCCAATCATTGTGGTATAGACAATGGAATACTATTCAGCCATAAGAAAAGAATGAAGTCATGTCTTTTGCAGGAACATGGATGAAGCTGGAGGCCATTATCTTAAATGAAACAACTCAGAGAAAAACAAATACTGCATGTTCTCACTTAGAAATGTAAACTAAATAATGTGTACCCATAGAGTGTGGAATGACAGACAATGAAGACTCAGAAAGGGAGCTGGGAGGGAGGTGGATGATGGGAAATTACTTAATGGGCACAACGTATGTTACTTGGGTGATGAATACACTAAAAGTCCAGACTTCACCATTACACAGTATATCCATGTAACAAAATTATACTTGTACCCCTTAAATTTATATGATTTTTTAAAATAATTAAACTCATAGAAACAGAAAAAAATAATCAAATGAAAATGGACACACACATTCTCAATATGAATATATGTGTATATGTATGTGTATATGTGTGGATGGATGGATGGATAGATAGATAATCTCTTATTCATACTAGTCCTTATCCAGTATCTTCATCAGGAAAACCTAGAAGCATGTCCTCTAACAGCAGGAACAAAGCAGATGCCCACTATATCTCCAACAACTACTTAAAATTGTCATAGAGATATTAGCAATGCAATAAACATGATAAATAAATCAGTTAGAGGCACAATAATTGGTCAAGAAGTGAAACTATCTCTATTTGCAGATTATATACAGTATATGTAGAATTGAATAAAGTAGTAGGACATAAAATTAACATACAAAAATCAAGCCTTCCTCTATCCAAACATTAAGTAGGTAAAGGATATAATGACAGAAACCACCTCCCCCCATGTTAGCAACACAGAAAATTAAATTACTTAGGAATAAACTTAACAATATATGTGGAAAAATATCTGTATGAGGAAAACTTTAACATACACTGTGAGTGAACTTGAAGAACTGAAAAGACATTCCCTTTTCTGGCATAGGATGATTCAGTATCAGTTTTCCCAAACTGAATATTGCATTATAAACTTAATGCAATACCAATAAGGACACTAATAGGCTTTTATTGAAGTTAGACAAGTTGATATGGAAGTTCATATGGAAAAACAAACATGCAAGAATAGCCAGGAAAATATTTAAAAAACTAAAACTACAAAGGGGGGACTAGTCCTACAAGACATTAAAACATACTATTTCAGCCTCTAATTAAAACTCTGTGGTATTGTTGAACACAGAGACGAATAGGCCGATGGGTCAAAATAGAAAGCCCAGGAATAGACGCAGTATATATGGGAATTTAGGAAATGAGAAAGGGGGCATCTCGGATCACCGGAGCAAAGATTGGCGGTGTTGGGACAACTGGATAGCCATGCAAGGGAAGAACGGAGCGACACAGACTGATTGTGTGGAGGAGACCACTCTAGCCCACATGTGGTCTTCACATAAAACCATCCCCTCACCTCTCCCAGTGCCTGTCCAGCTATACGTACGATTATCATGCAATTTGCAAAAGGAAACAGGTAGGGCAAATTCAATGATATTAACAGTATCCGTTTTAAAGGATGTTCTGTGATAAATTAATCACCAAAAATCATCTGAGTCAATGGTTCTATAATTGCCAGGGGGCTAGTACCTGGCTGACTCCATAAGGGGCATGTTTTCTTTTCTTTTTTTTAAATCTTTCTTTTCCATTTTTTTTTCTTTTTCTTTTCCTTTCCTTTCCTTTCTTTTCTTTTTTCTTTCTTTTTTTTTTTTTTTGTAGCTTGAATAAAACGCTCAAGAAACGAGGGTTTTTAATAAGCTCTTCCCGTGCCCCGCCCCCACCCCAGGCTGGCGCATGGTCAGGCTTAGGACCCACTTGCTCGGTTCCCGTGCCTGCGCCCAGGAAAGGCCACGTGTGTGCCGGTGATATATTTGGCCTGGTTTTTGCTTTTAAATCTCTAAGTCTTCCGAGGGAAGAAATGCTTCGTGGGGTCCTAGCTGCTCGTCCTGTCTTCACAGCCAACCTGCCTCTGCCGTCGCCGTCGGGCCCGTGAGGTGGGCCTCCGCTCGGGGGCTGGAGGGGGCGCCCTCCCACGCTCCGGAAGCGGAGGGAGCGAATTCCTCCGGGGCGTCGCCTCGAGCGTGCGCTCAGCCCCCGCCTGCCCCCCACGCCCCGCGGGAGGAGAGCCTTCCCGGCCGGTCTGGGAGCAGGGGCCCGCTGCCTGCGGCCAGCTTTCCCTCCCCGCTTCCGGCGCGCACCTGCCTGCGGAGGACGACACTCCGACCTCCTCCGCGCGGTCCGCTTTACAGAAGCAGGCTCTCACGGGGCGCGGGGGTGGGAAATCACGGGCATCCTAACCTTGCCAGTGATCGGGGCGCTCTTCCCAACTCGGGGTGAGGCGCCCGCGTCACCCCGGCGAGCACAGGTATTTCTCCACGAGGGAGCGAGAGCGCCCTCTGCCGGGCGCTCGGCTCGCTCACATTCGCACCCCTGAACGACCCCCGCTCCCATTTCATCCGCGTGCCTTTACCATTCGCGGGAATCTTGTTGTCACTGCCGTAGTAATATTCTGGTCCAGGTGAATTCCAGGTAACACTGGCTCCTTTGATGAAATGCGTGAGAAAAAATAATAAGAGAAAAGGTTTTCTTCTGTAAACACTTAAAAGCAGCTTGGGCCCCTTTTGTTTTACACTTTTAAGCTGAAATGCTACAATAGAATTCAACTTGTATGTGGAAACGTGTTTGAAAGTTAAATACACCAATGTAGAGAGAGGTGTCATCTGACTGCTGATTGCAGAGGAGCCCAGGAAACCACCCTCGGGAAGTGGAATGCACCTCTGGAATGGAACTTGAAATGCACATCTGTGGGCATAATGCCAACACAGTCTTCATTCCTCCTCCCTGCAGCGGCCATTGCATGCACCACTGGCAGATTTCTGATACACAGTTCTATTCTTATGACCTGTGATCAAATACCTATCTTAATCCCCAAAGTGCTACTTTTTCCCACCATATGAAGCTGCTTTAGGGAAAGAGTATGTTCTTCAGTTTTGTCATTTCTATAGGTGTGCATAAGGAAAGTCGTTTTTCTGCTCTTAACATCCATTGAATGGAGTATTAATGACATTGAGCCTCTCAAATCACATCATACACTTGAGATTACAAAGTGTGTTGAGTTGAAAGTTATGCTACTAAGGGCTCCTGTTATGAAGAATGGGGAACCCCACTTGCAAATTGGATTCCTGTCCCCTCCCTGAACAGCTTCCTGATGCTGCACATCAGGGATCACCCAAAACTACACAGATGTTCACACTTTAGACCATAGATTCCATAGTTGGTAGAAGGTTATAGAGATGATTTCAGATATTCTTTCTTTCACATCTCAGTTTGTTTTTGCCCCACCAGTAGTGGGTTAAAAGAATACTAAAATGATAGCACAGCACATTTAAGATAATACACAGGGCTATAGAACTATGTACATTTATAGTGTTAGTGCCATATACTTGCTTTCTTTCACGTCTCTCTTTGTGATTGATTTGACTGCTGTTCTTGTTTCATCAAACGGTGAATCGTAATACGGAACTTTGGAAAGCACTTGCAGTAAAATTTCATCTCAAGTGAAGCAAACGAAGGCATGTTAATATAGGCAATGCAATATTTTGCTCTCTAAGTTCCTAAAACAGTTTAGGAATACTGTGAATAAATGACACAAACTCAGTGCATGTGGAACGTTATGCCCTAAAATACTTTGTCTTGGGAAGGGAAACTCCAACTCCAACTGGAAAAATTGTGTTTGTGCAAGATAAACTAGGCAGTAAGCAAGGCCCACTAAAGATACGGCCCCAAATCTCATGCCACAATTTTCCTTCTTGTTCAAGTTGTCACTCTGACCCACCTCTGAGAGTGTCTCCAAAATAACCCATAAAAATGGGGTAGAGGCTGTGAGGTAGAAATAGAACAGATTCTATAAGCTCAGAAAGCTCTTTGGTCATCATAAAACTGTTGCTAATTTTTCAGGGTTGTATTTTCTGAAATATATTAAGTTCTCTTTCCCTTTTAAAGATTTCAGGCTTCTACTTTCCCTGGGAAGTAGCAGTTTTACTTTCCCTTCTAGATTTTCTTGCTAAGACACAGAAAGCAATGCTCACAAATCCCATTCATTTTGTACACATCCCCAGGCCATGTTCAAGGGCTCTTGGTACTTTGGTGGGGGTTCTTCTCACTTGATGGAATAGGTGCTTAGGATGGAGACCCTGGAAAATTAACTGTCAGAGTCACCAGGAAGATGATCAATTCTCCTCACCACCCCCTCCTTGATCAATGTGTTGACCTGCGAGTTCCCGAAAATGCTGCTCAGAGAAAACCTGGTGGGTTGAGAGTGGCCCTCCAATGCCAGGGCCCACACTGGCTCACGCTGGGCAGGTCAGCAGGTCTTTGGGGGCTGACAGGATCTTCCCAAACCCTGAACCAGACTCCTGCCTTCAGATGCACTGGCCCCCCTCCCGCACATGTGGGACTGGATGCAGAGACACCTGCAAGGCCAAAAACAAGCCTCCTGCCTCCTAGACAGCAGGTGCTGAAGCACAGCGAGTGGGACTGCAAGCGCTGCCTACCGCTGTTCATTCATTCCGTTCTGGTCACCTGCCAGTCGGCCATCAATGCAGATTGCCTGAGCCTCTGATGGCACACGTGGAGTGGAGCAAACCCAGGGCTCCTGACATGGGGCGGCTCCCAGAACAGAGGGTCCATCACATGTCAAGAGATGTCCCCCTTGCAAGCAGGAGTCAGCAGGCACCGCTCTGTGGTCACAACACCTCTGCTCCAGCAGCTCCTGACCCAGAAGGAGGCATGAGTGCTCACTCTCCCGGGAGCACCTTCTCACACCCGAGGCCACCCTCAGTCTCCACGCCCGACCTGCACACAGGTGCCAGGGAGGAGGGACCGCATGGCATCGGGACAGCAGATGGCTGTGGTTCAGAGCCGAATTCTCAGTCTCGGCTCTCTGCTAAAGAGGACTTGCCTGGGCCTTGGTTTTTTTGTTGTTTATTAATTTTTTCATTTTTTTTATTATGGTAAAATATACATAACATAAAATTGCCATTTTAACTATTTTTAAGTGTACAATTCAAAAGCATTCACAGTGCTGTGTAAACATTACACCTAGAACTTTTTTGTCATCCCAAACAGAAACTCTGTTCTCACTGCTGTGGTTTGAACGTGTCCCCCAAAGTTCATCACTGGAAACTTGATCCCCAATGCAGTGGTGTTAGATGGCGGAGCCCAGTGGAAAGTGTTTTGGTCACAGGGGCTCTGCACTCACGAGTGGGTTAATACTGCAGGAGTGGGTTTGTTACTGTAGGAGTGGGTTTGTTACTGCAGGAGTGGGTTAATACTGCAGGAGTGGGTTTGTTACTGCAGGAGTGGGTTTGTTACTGCAGGAGTGGGTTTGTTACTGCAGGAGTGGGTTTGTTACTGTAGGAGTGGGTTTGTTACTGCAGGAGTGGGTTAATACTGCAGGAGTGGGTTTGTTACTGCAGGAGTGGGTTTGTTACTGCAGGAGTGGGTTTGTTACTGCAGGAGTGGGTTTGTTACTGCAGGAGTGGGTTTGTTACTG